>VXBL01003416.1:147569-198962 GCA_013400195.1 Aramus guarauna | reverse complement strand
TTTTTTTTTTTTTTTTTTGCAATGCTCCCTCATGCTGGCCTGGGTGCTGTTTAAGCATGCACTGCCACAGAGAAGAGCAAGGCTGCCCTCCAGCCTGCTCACATGGATGGGGTGAGGAGTGCTCCCCATCTGGGTGCTGTGTGGCCAACTCAGAATAATTGTGCTCTAGGCTGGGCAAGGGACAGGAGGGACCCAAAGGATGCCAAGGGCACCACTGGGGTGACAGTAATTATCCAGAGTGGCAGTGGTGGGAAGCGAGGCAGCAATCAGGACAGGAGCACAAATTTGGAAGGCAGTGTGCTGCTTGGGGAAGGATGTGTTGAAGGGGATGGAGCAGACAAAATGCAAGTTCTTGCAGTCAAAACAAGAAATTGTGCTGGAGGAAAGCTCAGAGGCTGCGATGCCGCCCCAGGGTGAGGTCTGGGTATTGCCATAGGCGGTGCCAGGGGGAGAGGTACTCTTGTCGTCTGGCTAGGGACACGTGTTGGATGGAAATCAGAGGCCGACTCTCAGATGATATTTCAGATCAGCCTCCTATGGAAGATGGATGGCAAAGCACAGCTGGGATCAGATAATGAAGGAGATGGTAAGAAATTTTCTCTGATAGCCAGGGGCAGAACTTGGTGACACAGGAGGTCCCTTACCTGTGCTGTGACTCAGGGCAAAATGTAAAGTTTCAGCTCTTTGTAGTCATCCTCCTGTTACTAATCCAAAGAGTATTTCTTAGTGTTGAAGCACCAGGCCTAAGAATTACAAAGACAAACAGGGCGTCTGTTCCCTTCCTTTTTCCGTGTATTATACATGGGAATATCTTAAGGAAGGTTGTAAACCATGACACAGTGACTTATTTTACAAGAATATTTTTCTGTCTTGGGCTAAGTCGCCAAATCTCTAACCTCCATCTGCGCACACACACCACCCTCTCGTCTGAATAAAATTGCTAGTAACTTGTGTGGGACTGTAGGCTAAAACTGAGGCAAACTTTCCTCCCAGGCGGGTAACCATCCCGTCCTGCCGCGAAGGCACCAGCCACGTCACACAAGGGCCAAGTGAGTCCTTCGGGCTGTCCCCAAGCTCCCTTCCCGGGGCTCTGTAGGAGGCAGAGGCGATGGGCAGCTCCTCCTTCTGCCGTAACGGAGGACTCGGGGAGCAGCGCCCAGAAGATTTGGTGACGTTAGTGAGCACCTGCGAGGCAGCAGAGAGTACGTGCTCATATGTAGCGGGTGAGCTGCAAAGGTAATTTGGCTGCTAATCACCCCAAAAATTTTTCCTACAAGTAGATTTTGGGATCCCATTTTTGTACCAGGCTGAGTTTTTCTGTTGAACCTCGGTTCTCGTTTCTTTCTTCTTTTGAGGATTAATTCCAAAGCAGCCTGAGAAAATCTTCCATTCTTCTAATTTGCTTAATGTCAGCAAGATCTTATTACTTCAAAACCTTTTTATTTAAGAAGGAAATAAGGAGGGTTAAGGGATAAAAGCCGAGTTGTATTAATACTCTGTATAAGCTTCAGATCCAAGAGTGGCAAGCATGGGTGTGCTTGTCAGGACAGGGTGTGGTAAAATTGGGACAGCTTGCCAAGGAGCAGTAATGCTTTATAGAAGTGAGGTGAGAAAATTTCTATGGGGTGGCGGGGGGGGGAGAAATAACAGTGCAAACCCAAGTGTGTTTTACCTAACTTTGGTCCATCCTCGCTCATATTGAGGTCAACTATAGACTAACTGGTGATACAAAGTATGTATATAAGTGTATGCCTTTATGTAACATTTTTCCTTAACTGTTTTTCTGGTTTACATTTTACTTCTTTGTTTGATGTTTTGCTAAGGACAAGGCTCTAGGGCATTAGTTCCTTCGTAAGAAAAGGGGAGCTGGGCATGGAACCCAGGCCCACGGTCAAGAGTAGAGCGAATCTGCTTCTCTTGGGCTTACACAATTCTGTGGGAAAATCCGACAGGCAGCATCTCTCTCTCTGTTTGAACTGCACTTGAATCAAGGGCTATTTAAAATGCTTCATGATGGGTTCTCCATGGATACCTAATATAATTTCTTTTCAGTATGATACGATCATTAGAGTAGGTTTTCACAAAACTGTTGTTACAGAAAAACAGATTGCTTAGGCAAACAGTGGCACAAATAAAAAAATGCATCATAAAAGCTATCCAAGAGAGGGCAGTTTGGTCTATTCTCTGTTATCATATACAGTAAAACTATTTAGCAAGTTGTTCCGATAAATTCTTCTCACACCCAGCAGTCACATGCAAAATTCTATGATACATCCACATTTTCACTCTGATCATAAAAAAACAAAAAGCAAAATTGAATAAAATTACTACATCACTTCAGATGCAGGAAATCTGTGGAACTAACCAGTGTGTGTAGACAGGCATACGAGCCCTAATGTATTAAATCACTTAAAGAACCATCTATGTAAACAGCTCTGATGACCCCATCAGAACAATCTGCAAGCTTGAGGTTATGCAGATGTTTATCTAGGTTTTTGCACTGAGCACTGAACAACTTTGCAGCTAAAATTTAGGCCTAGACATTACTGTGCAGCTGCACCAGAGTAACAATTGTTTCTTGAAACCAAAATTTCTAGCAAAAGCGGTATTTTGACAGTGAGGGGAAAGATAAAGGAAGATCCACATGACTTTGTCTCTCTTTCCCCATTATTAACTATATAGCAGTCTTTAAATGCTCAGTTTTGAATTTCTGATGTGTCTCAGAAGTAATTCTTTGATTGTTCAGTTCACTGTCCTTTTAGGAAGACGGTTTGATTCCCGCTTTCCGACAGAGTGTACAAATGGGCCAATTCTGTTCTCCCTTATCACAAACTTGATTGTTTCATTCCTTTCTTAAACCTGCTCATCTTCAGAGCACACAGAAATTGACTGAATATAGAAACGTGCAAGGAAGTGTTCCCAAGGAATTGAATTTTAGGAAGTAATAACTGTTGCACAACTGAGATGTGTCACAAGGTGAATCTTTTTACCGTGACCATATTGTGTATCTAACAAAATGTGATTTAATTATCACCTAGATTCTGCTAATGTTTCACACATTGAATTGCCCTTTATTCTGGGAATAATCCTGCCTGCTGTAACTCTTGTTCCTTACCTCGGACGGACCAATGTCTTACTCCAGAAGCAGACAGAGCTGCTGAAATCAATGGAACATCCCATAGAGATACTATTGATTCTGAGCACATGTCAAAAAAGGATTTGCGCTTCAAGGATGAAATGTCAGCCTCAGGAAAATCAATAAATGTTTTGCAAGTGATGTCAATGGGGTCAAAACTTCACTCATAGCATTAGTTCATACAGCAAAATATGCACAACTTTAATACAGTTACAAACTAGATTACATTTAAATTATTGATTAAGCAGGCTGTATTTTAAGACCAAATGGCAGGTGCCTGAAAAATGTATAGTGAAATATGGACCTATTTGCAGAGAAAATTGAAAAGACCGAGATGTCCAAATGTTGTACAAGCTCTGGCAGAAACAGCAGAAATTACACTGAACGTATTAACTTACCAGTAGAAAGTTTTCATTGCTTCTTTTGCTTCAGTTTGTACCTGTAGGGTTGCTTGACATTCCACTTGTTTTCAGCACAATCTCTCCTTTGCTTTTCAGTAGTATAGTTGAGATAGATAAAACGTGTTTGTTGGAGGATGTTTCCCTAATTCTTAATTTCACGGAAACAGCAGCAATGCCTTCAGCAGTCAAGTCTTTCCTTCTTTTGTTGTAGCAGACCTAATGTTCTTGAGAGCCAGATCTTGTAGACTTCTGTTCATTCCTGATCTCTCTTTAGCATTGCCACTGGGCACAATGAAACTTCAAGTCTTTTATTGTGCTGCTTTTAGTGGTTAAGTGCCCTTTTCTCTTATAGGCAAGACTTGGAGCAAAACCCCCGCCAAATGGAGATGCAGAGCTAAAGGGACGTCTTTGCTTCCTCTGATTTCTCCTTTGCTTGCAAATCCAAACTTTCTGATTCTAATGTAGCTCAAATTAATCTAACAATGCAGTTAGTTAATAATCTACTTGACCTGGCTGTAGACTAACAATTGAGTTGATAACCTAACCAGTTGATAACCTAGTTAATAATCTAGCTGAGGCACATTCTTGGCTTCTGGATTCAGCTTCTTTTTTTGTCAGAACTGATTGCATTTTTCATGCTGCTTTAGCAGTGCTCTCCTGTCGCAGCAGTCACAGGAAACTGCTGGGATCTGTACAACAGCTTTGTACTTTTTCTCACTGTTTTTTCTGCTGCAGGGTTTAGGATGTGTTTTTCTAGGGATCCGTGGAGAACTGGCCTGCCATGACTGGAAGCAAACGACCCTAAAGGCAGGCACTTGAGCTCTAGCCCCTGTGATGCTTCTGCTTGTTGGGTACCCACCCGCCCCCCTCCTTTTGTTAGAGCAAGCCTTTCCCTGTGGGGGCTGGGGCAGGGAGCCAGGCTGGGGTCTCTGCTGCCATGCTGGCGTCAGCAAAGGTGCTCCACTCCTCCTCTCTCCCAGGAAGGGGAAAGCAGCAGTGGGGAATGGGCGCTGGGGCTGCATCCCGCAGAGCCACGGCCACCAGCCCTGACACTGCTCTGTCACCCTTTGGGAGGGGGAGGAAGAGGAAGAGAAGGAGAAAGAGGAGGAGGAGGTGGTGAAGCTGCTGAGAGCAGCAAGGGAGAGGGGGGAGGAGGGAGGATGATCTGTCACTGGAGATTTTTTTTGCCTTTTAGTCACACTCTGCTCTCTCGTCAAGGTTGGAGTCACACTCAACCTTGTTGTGTGCACCTTTCCCCACTTCCAGATGTTGGGTGAGTGTCCAGCCAATGTTAAAGAAACTGTAAATATAATCTGTGGTTGCTGAAGTTCCCTTTTGCTCCCTCAAGGGATTGCCACACCTGTTGGAGCAAAAACATCGAGCAGGACCGCGTTGCCTTCCTGTTTGGTGAACAGGAGTGCGTTGCCCTCCATGCCAAAACGAGCTGTAGCACATTATAGCACAGAATCGTGCATATGGTTACTTGACTTCACATAGAGCATAAGCAAGCAGGGCAGGTCCAGTATTCTCATGCGCTTGTGAGCAAGGCCTTGGGAGACAGCCAGAGCAGGACTGCAGGACAATACAAGCTGTTGTGATGCTAGAATTGTAGGTTACTCTCCCCTCTCAAAATCCAGCCAGGTGCTCCGAGGTGGTGCCTGAGGAGAGGAGGGTTTTGGGAGCTTCCACACTTCCCCGCTCTTAGTAGAGAACAAAAGCTAAGACTCACTTTGGAAATAATACATAGATACCATCATTTATTAGGTTTAATAAGCATAATGAAAAGACTTCTGATAGTTTTTTTCTCAACATGATATAAAGAATTATAAGTCATTTTATGCAAACTGCTTTCTCAACTCTATTTCATTTTCATTTCTGTCCAATTAGGAAACATCTGCTTAATATATTTGCAAATTCTTGTCTAACTCTTCCCTGTTGCATATAGTCTCCCCACTGGGCTGATACATCTCTCATGTTTATTGATCAAAGTTAAAAGTCACACCATAAAAGTGAATGGAGTTAATTACTTTAAAAAAAAAAAAAAAGAAAAAGTTAAGTCCTGTGCCTTAATTAATTTTAGCTTTGCAGTAAAGAACATTTGGCAGGGCACTTTACATAACATACAGATAGTTACAAAATTGCAGATGTGTTACAAGCTAATAATCCTCTGTAGCTAAGGATTTCAATGAGACTTCTTTTTCCACATAGCAGAAGTATCATTTTTTTTCACTTAAGAGAAGAAAAGGAACATTACAAAGTTAGGATTAACAAGGCAAAAACCAGCAGAGTCTGGAGTACACTTCACTGCTTGCAGTATATCCAGGTTCGCAGCACTGTGGAGTATAAAATACTGAAAGGTGTCCTGAAAGGGCTATTTATGCATTTTTCACTTACATAGGACAGTATATACTTTCCACTTTTAACATACTTATGAACAGCAAATCAATGAAAAAGGGGCCTTTTAACAAATGTTTGATACCTACAGTCACGCTGCTCCAGGTCCATTCCTGATGTGTAGGGGAATCACACCTCTGCTTAAGTCCTTCCTGACCCTTTTACGCTGGATAAAAGAGGTGGACCAGTACAACAGAGCTTTTTAAAGCCATAGATTTTGATGCAGTGGATAAAAGAGGCAGATGCCCATGAAGAAAGCCGCACCAGGAGCCTCTTCAAACCAGGTCTGTAGGTTGCAGGGGTGGCTTGAAATGCCCTCTGCCTCTGCCTGCTCTGTGCTGGCCCAGCAATGCCATGCCATGATTTTTAAGGGTTTACTGATGGTCCTTGCTTATTCTTACAAATATTCAGAAGTAAATACTTACTTTCCACATGGATGGGTAAAAGTCAAGATGCTGGCTTTGGTAGGGGGCTGTCTCTTGTCCTTTTCTTTCCCTGTCCCTGTGGCTTAAGTGAATGAATGAAAATGGAAGCAAAGCTGTGAAGCGCTGGCTGACTAAATTACTACTTTGGCAGTCAGTGGATAAAGGTATTTGCTTCTTGAAAATATTGTGCAAAATCTTCAGGTTAAAAATGATACATACAAAATAGGACTTTTGTGAGCTGCTTTCTTTCAGGAAGACGATATATATTGTTTTGTTTACTGGCAGTTTGAAAAGCTTTTCTGAATTTAATTATAACTATGAGCGCATTTAAGATGCAACGGAATCCACATACACCCCACTTATGGGAATGAATGAGGAAACACAAGATTTTTTAATGTTTAGACTTTATCTAACCAATCCACATCAGATACGAAGCTCCAAAATAGAGTAGATAACTTTATTGCAGAATGCCAGTACCATTTTTCTACATGCATTTGAAAAGTTTCCAGCCTTTTCTACTAAGATTCGATGACAATGTTCTGGAAAACGTAGCTGGTCTGTCAGATATATCTGGAATACGAACGCATTTTTCCTGGTGCTTACGGGGAAGAGTAAAAATATGTGGGCTTCACATTACCCAAGATCTGATCTTCATAGTTAGGAAGGCAGCAGAAGAAGAATCCCAAGCATATTTCCATGATGGCGGTGGTCCAGCCAAAGCCGTAGGCCCAGCTGAACATATTGATTCCTGTCAATTTGATTTCAGTCGAGAACTTTACTGGATAAATGACCAGGCCCATGATGGAGAACACAGCTGAAGAAACAGGGGAAAGCAAAAAATGTTTAAGCTAACATCCATCACGTTGTCTACCTCCACAATAACTGTAACTAAACCCACCCATGTTTAGGAGCATTTGAAAATCGATCCACTGCCATGAAAGACTTTATGTTATTTTTCATTGAGAGTTCAAGCGCACACAAGCAACAACCTGGGTATAGAATCAGCTGAGGGAAATACCAGTTCTAGTGTGGATATACCTGCACAATCTAAACTTGACGTCATATACTGCCTTACCAGCGACAAAGAGCAAGCCTCCAATCCCTCGTATGAAGTTGAACCGAAGTGTGTCAATGGCAAATGCTATGATGGCCAGAGCAAAACAGATGACTAGAAGTATAAAGCCGACCAGGTATGTGGCAGCAGCAGCTCTTCCCCAAGCTGAAATTGGAAGGAAGATACATTAGAAAGGAACAAAACAAACAAACAAACAAACAAACAAACAAACAAACAAAAATCCCTTGCAGTATTTTTCTCTGGTTTATAATGCAAAGCTAATTTCAAACAAATGCGAAAAGAAGGTCAGCTCCCAAGAAGGAAAGCAGGGGAGCTTTTTCTGCTCTTGTAGGTCAACATTTTAGTTCCACAAGAAATCATTCACTAAATGCAGAATGTCGAAACATGCCAGCTTTGACCTCTCACAGAAAATGCAATGGGGCTTTAGATTTAACAATTAAGAACTGAGATTAAAATGACTGTAAAGATGGAATGTAAAGAATGGACACTCTCCTCCAAAAGTAAATATCATTGCCCCAGCAGATGCCATAAAACCAGCAGCATTTTACACAGACAAGGAGAATTAGACTATCCCTGAAACTAATTAAATTCTTCCTTTAAAAAAAAAAGTGTTTATACAAGCCCTACCATTCTGGCATGCAAATGTAAAGTTATGGCAATAGTCCATAAATGCCAAAATTCAGGGGTTCCTGCCTTTTCAGCCTCTGTTTAGCTCTGTGCCCTAAAAGGAGCTAAAGATTTGGAATCTGTTTTGTAGAGAAATTTGACCTCTGCTTTTGATCCAAAGTTAGAACCATTTTGTTTTGAAAAGCTTGTTCAGGATATTAATACTTTCATTTTCAAATTATATAACTTTATGTTATAACATGTCAGATCTAAGCATATTGTGTTGGCATAACAACTGAAAAAAAGGTATTATGTATTCAGTATTTTAAGTCTTGAGGGGCAACTACTGCTCAAAGAGATCAAAGTGTCTCCTCTTCTGAACGCAAAAGGCCCACTTTGCCACTTTTTAAATTGTGTATGTAGATGGAGTAGGCAGTTAAAAG
The DNA here is from genome assembly GCA_013400195.1 of Aramus guarauna. Lineage (NCBI taxonomy): Eukaryota > Metazoa > Chordata > Aves > Gruiformes > Aramidae > Aramus > Aramus guarauna. The sequence goes on along the minus strand of VXBL01003416.1, from coordinate 190,482 downwards.
TCTGCTGGGCATCTACAGACTTCGCCCCCTCGCCTACACTATGTCTCTGTAAGGTGTCGGCTTCTAACCAAATATATGCGGCAGCAGTGCCGAGAAATCATCACAGCCCAAACAACCCTGATGATAATTATAACTGAACTTAAATGTACTGCATGCTGATCAGTGAAAGTTCTCAATGGAACTGACTAAGTTAAGATTTTTGATATCCCGTAACCTGACAACTTGTTTGCTTTGAGCATGTAAGAAATAAAATACGAAGTGTCCTGCCTTGCCCCTGGCCTGGCGTGAAAGCCACCGGCCTGTCCCTGGCCAGTGACACCTTGGTGCTCAACCTCTCTTCCCCCAGGCCCCACACCACCTCTGCTATTAGACTAGAAAAATGGGTCAGGATTTTCCAACTCCACTTTTCTTCCCATCAGCCCATCAGAATAAATTTCCTTTTTTGTTTGCTTTTCACCATCCCTCTCTGCTTTATGATTCCTGCTCCATTCTAACTATTGTGCTCCATTTTCAGTTTTACGTCGTGTCCTTTTTCTTCCATACACCAAAAAGTTTCTGTCTGCCTATACATCTTTTCAACTATTATTTTTCCTGTAAACAGGCAGCTGCCTGAGAAGACTCAAAGGGACAGAAAAGAGTTTACAGGAAGCTTGGAGGTAGAGCAGGTACCTCAGGCAGAATATCAAAGTAAACAGCCAGGAAGAGGAATTTCTCATACTGCCACAGCTCAATTTACCCTATTGAGGATGCTTCTGCTCCCAGCCTCTCTGCCACCCCTCTAAAGCAGCAAAAAAAGGGGCACCTGGCCATAAGAGAAGTTGCTCAGCAGCAGCGACCTCACTGCTTTTGGACACGAGTGTCCTAACTTCTGGCAGAAGAGTGAAATGACAAGGACATCTGGAGGTGATGGTTTCTGCTAGGTGCACAACGGGTTGTGGTTAGGTGTAAAGCTCCTGGGCAAAGGGGTGTCCTTTCCCAGAGCAGACTCAGAGCACAGTCGTCCAGCCCAGGGAGTGCTGAGGCACCACAAGACCCGGGGGTTTCATCTCACCCACTGCCACCACCACCGCTGTGGGCAGCACACGGTCTGCCAAAGCTCAGCCTTACTTCCCAAGAGGAGCTGATGGCGGAGCACTGTCCTCCGAGGTGGGAGCATCGCCTGGGCCAGGGGAGTCAGGAGGCAGTGCCTGGTGGTCACAGACATGTGTGGTGGCACCTTGCCCATGCCACCATCTCCCTCCTCTGCCAGGCTCGCCCAGGTGTTTTTCCTGAAGTAGCGTTACGAATGCTGGGACTGTATGAGAGCAGATTGGGTGCACACCCAGCCCGGCGGGCACTGCCTGCATGGCAAGAAGAGACACGCTTGTTGCAGGATGCTTACAACTTTAGGAGGCATTGCTTAATCACCTAACAGCCAACTTTGTGATTCTCACTTCTACAAAAGAGAAAAAAAATAACTCGATGTTGTAAGAAAACCAATATGCAGCTCCAAGTAAGGCGATAATTGCATGGAAGAGTCACTGTGGGGGCTTTTTGAGGAATGGTACCCGGACTTCAACTGTCTTTTACAAAAAGTTATCAGTAGTCTAAGACCACAGAGTGCAAACACCTTACTTTTCTAGGGTAAAAGGTAGCAAAAGGTATACGTAGGAATAATTGAAACTGTTTCTATATCTGAGATACTTATTTTTCCTTGTGCCAGCCAGGAGCACTACAGTAGCTTAGCATCTTTACCAATATAACTAATACAAATCCTTTAAAATGCCAGAATTAGAAGAATTAAAGTGGTCAGAAAACACTGATAAATGAGTGGCTAATCTGTTCCTAAATCTTTCCTTATCTACCAGTATTGATTTGTGGGGTTTGGTTTTTTTGGTGTTTTTTTGTTTTGTGGGTAGTTTTTTTTTTCTGCTTTAACATAAATGAAGAGCATAAGCAAATTGTTTTAACTGCAAAACTTTCCTAAAAATATGAATCCAGACCAAAGAATGATCACAGGTGCAATACCAGCTCAAAGTGCACTTCTCTCGAGAGAGATGGCAGTTGAAGGCTGAAAGGATCTAGCCCACCTGTCAAAAAGTCAAAAACAGGAACAGAGGGAGCAGCAGGTTACAGAACATCAGACTGAGTCTGTGAAAATATTCAGGAATTTGTGAGACCTGTTTTCTCAGCCCCCCAAAATGTGGCTGTTTAGAAGTCAAAACGTGCTTACGGAGGGGGAACAACAAAAACAAACAAAAAACCGCCCAAACAACAAACAACAACAACAACCCCCCAAAAAAAAACCCAAACCAAAACAAAAAAACACCAAAAAAACCCCAACATGTGTGTTTATGTGAGAGTGTCCTCAAATACCAGCAGGATCCTGTAACACTTGCATGTTGGTCCTATTTCTCCCCTTTTCAGCTCCTCTGTCAGCTGAAAGAACATCAATGATGAGTTTGTAGGAAGCTGCACAGCATCTGCCCTTGAAAACTCCTTCTAACTGGCAATTTTCTAAGCAATTTTGTCTTAAAACAAGACCTTCCTGTCCCAAACAGGCAAAAGGAACCCACGTTTTCACGCCTATCTCAGCAGAACACGGACAGTCGTTCTAGTTACAGTGGTTTGTACATCGACTTGTGAGAGTCCGGACTACCCACAGGGAACGCAGTAATATGTGACTACAGGGAAATGAAAGTAAGTGCCTGCCTTCCAAAACTCCCTGCTGCACGAGGAGACCCCTGAGCTAATTTAGGGACCAGAAAGAGTCCACCCGTGCCAGCACAGAGCTCACTGTAGCTTGTGAGCAAGATAATGAGCTGACACAGTATACAACAGCAGCGCAGCTTTATTACTCTGCTATTAAAGCTAACATAGTTTAGAGGTAGCTCAACTACCTCTTGTATTGCACCATCTAAACACACTTTGAATATCCTATTGCTAACTGCAGCCATAGGGAAGCTGATGAACGTCATTAGAGAGCTGGTACCAAGAATGTCTCCAGTATCCTGCCTTCCTGATTTTACTCCCTCATGCGTTTTCCAGGTTGCAAAAGTGTAAACACTGTGCTTCGTGGATAAGGCAATAAACTTCCTTGCTCAGCAGTAAGTTGAGCCAAGATCTAGTCTTTCCTGAGCCTGCTGTGTTTCACGCTCCAAACAGTGCCTTCAAAAAAGAGGTGTTGTGCCTTGAAAATAACATAGGAAGTCTACTTCCCCTATGAAAAATACAGATTTCTGTGTTTCTGGTGTATGTGGTTCAAAGCGTGGGAAAACATTCGCAATGACGTTCCCATGCCTTTCTTGATCTGGTACCCTCAAACCATATGAACTACTGAATCTCTCTCTTTGGGTGACATTTTCTGAAAGCAACCCCAGAGAGTTCAGAAATAACTTCTTTTGGTCTAATCAATGAGAACTGCCTTCCCCAAATTTCCCTCCTGGCTTGAAGCTAAATACACAGCTAGCACTGGAAAGAAAAACAAATGTTTATTGCCAGCTCGCAGGCACCAACAATTATCTACAGGTTCTTGCTGACTGATCGTTTTACTACATCAGCCGCTGCAGTGAATTGTGCAGCAATTTTAGGAAGAATAGTTTTAACTCAAAAGAAACAGGGAGGGAGGGGAAAGAAAATGTACAACAGACTAACATTTTGCTCTGTTATCTTTCGTACCATCAAGGGAAAGAAAAACAAACCCTGCAGTTCTAGCTCTGGTCTTGCAAAGCAATTCTTACTGAACTCTGTCGTGGTGGTGATTCATCCCTGCATTGTACGTAATGAGAATGTTTCTAGGCTGAGTTTGCAGAGCTCGACCTGTTTTACATCTCTCTGATTAAAGGGAAAGAACATTATTTTGGAAACAAAGCTGAACTCACTTAGATTTCTCAACCTGACGTTCTTCATCAGGGTGTGGAGAACTCTGCGGAGCACATGCTTCACTTTGAAAAGGAACTGCTTTGGTTGGGTTTCATCCATTTCATTTCAGTTTGTTCTCTTCAAAAAAGTTTCCATGTGAAAGTGAGCATGTCTGCAGAAGAACATGTGTTCTCCTTAGCTTGAATCTTACAATAGCCCATCAAACTCATTAATCCACATCTCAATTTATCAGCTGAAGTTTTATGAGCTGTTGGTGGAGACAGATGCAAGCCACTGTCATCCAGGATTCTGAATCCCCCATGTTATCTGTAAAATGCTGGATGGTGCAAAATCCTGTCTTCAGGAAATCATGGCTTTGTAACATGCCAACTATGGGAAATTTATATGCTTTTTTTTGAAAACAAATGAACATGGAAATCTCTGCAAGTGTTTGCTGATCACATGAACTGACATTGAAATACCAGTGCATGTGTTTGTACACAGCCAAGATAAATCAGAAACTATTAAAAGCAGCTTCTTATGAATAAACTGTATGTGCAGACTAAAAGCTATTGACTGAAAATAATTTCAAAGGAAGGCTATACAAATGAAGAAAGTCACGTGTTAGTCATGGATAATTTATGAACAAAATAAAATGAGGAAAAAATCAAAGGCATGATTGGGTGTATATTATTCTGTAAGCTTCTATATTGCATCTAGATCATTCTTAAAACAACTGCATTCTCTGAACATCTTTCTCTTGGGAACACCATGCTAGATGGTTGGGGTTTTTTGGTTGGGGTTTGTGTGTGTGTGTGAGAGAGAGATAGAGAGAGAGAGAGTTTATATCATTTGGAGTGGAATACAGAATTTTTGGTCCTTCTGTTTGGCATCCTTTTTGGTAACTCCATTCTTTTATCCCTAGCATTACTTCTTTAGAATTCATTGGCAGTAAATACAGATTTCTCATTTAACAACAGAGTATTATCTCATAACATGCAAGCCATTTTCATGTGAGCAGGAACCAGCTTTTAGCTTGACACTACTTAAGAGAGAACCATGGAAGCAGAGAATGACCTATCTAGGTTCACAGTAAGATAATGTCATTGCAAAAGTTTCTCGGTGATTAGTAGTGGGTCCCATATTAGTGAGAAAGAATTAAGACTTAGGATTACCACATAATTTTAGATTTTAGATGGCAACAGTAAGGGAAAGAACCTTATGCATAGGCCATCTGCCAGTAAAACACAGTATATATTAGCAGAAAGCAGTCTGCTCTTGACCATAGCTTAGTGCTAAGGTGATAGCTTAGCTTGACTTGGTGGACTTGAACTCCTTTAAAGCAAAAATCTATTCATTCCCCACCACTGACTTCACCTACAAACATACACAGGCAAAGCCTGCATCTGAGGCTTTACATACTTCTGCAGACCTCTTCTCTTACCGAGGTAAACAATTCAAGTTAGAAGCTATTCCAACTTGAATTTGAGGGGAGGAGCAGTTACAACTTGAGGGAGTGGTTCAAATTCATCTCATCATAAGCCTGGGCATGTACAAGCTTGACTTAGAAACTGGCTTCTGCAAATCTTGTTGCTAATGAGGGCTGCTCCCTGATGCTTACTTAGCACTAGGGAGGCAGAAGTGGCAGAGGGCGGAGAGCCATGATCAAAGGGAGCACCAAGGGAGTAAGTTAGCTATTAAAATAATGTGCACACAGTGCCTCAAAATTAAAGGTTTGCTCATGAGAGAGTCAGGGAGTACCCCTATCTCACATTATCTTCAGAAACAGTTGCATACATTGAGAACATCTTGGGATTAAAGCTCAGTTTTATACGCTTCAATGCTCTAACATTTTTTCCCTCCTATTTTTTCCTATTTATTTTAAATTAAAGCAGGATTACTTACACTTGGATGCATATATGGGAGTTGGGAGGGTCGGGTAAATAAAACAGGTAAGGTATTGATTAATCAGTACATATACATAAACCCAGTTAATCAGAATAACAAGATATCCCTGCTCCCTAACTACCCCTGAATTTAAGGTGGGTTAAAATCTTTAATATGACTTAAACTTCCATGATAACACAGGCTATGAACTAGGACTTTTAACCGTAACAGCAGAGTGGAACCTTTCCGAAAAGGTCTTTTAAAATTTTATTTTCCCAGAGTCATCTGAGGCTGAAGAACACTGAATTTGCATCTCATTTCCATAGGCACCAAGTATTGTTCTCACTCTTGATCTGCAGTTTTCATGCTGTGAGCAAACTTTGTTCTGAAATGTTGCTGAAAGTCACCTTTTGCACTAGGGAGTTTCTTTCTGTTAGGGAGCAGCTGTGAATCTGAATCTAATTTTCTGTTAGAAGCAAAATTTTACCATTTGCAAAAAAAAACCCAAACCCAGCCGTACAGCATATAAGCAGAAATGGTACTTTGTGTTCACAAAATACATTATAAGATCTATTTACTCTTCTTGTGAATGAAACAGCTTTTACAATGCATCTTTAAAGTTCTTATCACTTGCTGCTCATTGCTGATGGAGTTGTTAATGAACTGCACAGAAGCTTCCTACATTTGGGGCCTGTTTTGGGCACAGTGTGCTTATTCAACGTAATAAGTGACATTAGAGGTATTCAATTGCAGATTAGTACTTCAGCAGGACTGTGTGTGATCTGAAGTGTAATTTAGTACCAGTAGAAGGAAGTCAGAAACCTCTGGAACATAGGCTGACATCATCACTACACAACCAACTTGAGTTCCTGGGAATTTTTGACCTCTGAGAGATCTTGTAGTGGTGCTTGACAAAGAAGAAACATGCATTACAATACTCACTGACTCAACGTGTTCAAGCTTGCTCAGAACAATACAAGTTCTCAGTTAGAAGTGATATGGAAATTTAGAAAAAAACAACAACAGTGTTTTGAGAGTTTTATTTCTTCCTCCGTAACTGGTTTCCTGCTTAAGTAACCTGACTGTTTAACCCTACAGTGGAATTCAAAATCTGTCCTGCAGTCCTTATCACTGTTCAGACTATGGAGAGGTTATTATAGCCCCACTGTATCAGATTACCTCAATAAGCTAGAGGAAGAGATGAGGTGAAGAGAAATGAGAGCTTAGCCACAAGTTTCCATATATTTTCAGCAGAGATGCCTGCTGTGTCTGTGAGTGAACGGTACCCTCTCAAGGACTTAAGATCCTGATGATGCAAAGTGTTGAGGATCTTCACAAAGTTCTCAACACCAGCAGATCATATCTCCCAATGGGGAGATGAGAACCCTCCACACAATTGCTATTTTTCCACCCAATTTAACTGTAATTATTAAAGAGATGTTGGATAATAAACAGTGGGATGCCATCTGCAATTGCTCTCAGTAGAGTTAATTGCTGAAGAGCTTAACTATTATTTAGAAAAGAGTCTGTTTAAGTGAATCTGCCACTAAACATATAAAAGGACAAACCCTAAAATTACAAGGGAAAGCATGCTTGCAATTGCAAACGAAGAATGAAAATTGCCATGGTAATTAAATGCTCTGCTCTTGATTCCCTTCTCTTATACCTCTTTAGTAACAATGGAGTGTCTCCTACAAGCTGGGGAAAAATCAAATTTGTTCTTTCTTTCTTGCATCAGAGTTCCCTAAATATACTGTAACTGTGATATTTTCATTACTATGTACATTTAATTTAGCCTGTATTTTCTAGCATCCTAAGTTTTGAATAATGACTGAATATTCTATGTTATTAAGCAACTAATCTTGTAATCTCATTTCTCACTGGTTACTCCCAGGTAATGTGGCACTTTTAGGAGAGTGATGACTTAGGAAATTATGTGCTTCTCTGTACACTGTCATTAAAACTACCAGCCATCACCGAATATATATATATATATAACTGTTTCATGCTACGATGCAGCAGGAACAGCAACAAGTTTTTGGTTTTAGCTCACCCTGTGTCAAAGGAGTCCAGGTTTGCCCTGCAATCCAGGCAATGCGCAGAGCGTAGAGCTGGGCTCCACCCTGGGCTGTCCCCTGGGCTTCCTTGGCCTGGTCAGAAACCTCCCCAGCATTGACATCCCAGCTCAAGGGCACTTTTCCAAATCTACTTGAATTTTACCAAATTCTGCAAACATAGGTGCAGAACCTTGACTTCAGGGAAAGTCTGCGACAAAGACCCCGTGACTTGAGCTAGTCCCTGCTTCAAAAGCACAGTTACTTGTTTGCTTCATTTCTATTCCTACATGCAGACACCTTGGGATGCCAAAGAGCTGCCGGAACAGCCTGCGTCTCCTCCCAGGCCCTGCTGAGAGGGGCTGTCTCCATTTCTCTCTGGAAATATTTCCATGTCACTCTGCTTAGGGATGCTTGCTTCAGCTTGAGGCAAGTGAGGGTTTCCCCATGCCTGGGATTAGGTGCTGGCTGTCAGATGTGATGGGAACGTGGGGGAAGGCAAAACAGTTTTACGTAGACCACATGGCAATGGGGAAACTTGGTGTCTGGTCTGTCCAGTGCCCGGGGTGCAATGAGTCACTGGTCTGCTGGAGAAGTTAGTTTTCCAGAGGAAGAGCTGTAGGCCCAGCAGTGCAAGGCCAGTGGTAGATGTAGTACCAAGAGAGGTCCTTTATTGCTCAGAGACTGATGCCGACCACATAATTGTACCTTGCTGTTGTATCATTATCTGGGGATGTTTAGCGAGTGATTTCCATTTTGTTATTTCTCCAGAATGATAAATGATGCTTCATCATAGCAAAAGATTCCCCGGACCCAAGAGCCTGATATAGGTAAAACAGGGAAGAAAATCTACTCATCAATGGGGTTCTTATGAGACTAAAGCAGAAGATTTCTTTCCTCAAGAGGATATTACCTTTTGCAGCATTCCCTTCTTTCACTTATCCTGCAGACATACTCATCTGCTGCCGTACTTCAAGTAATTTCTGTTCATTATAATCCTACTCTACTAGCATACTATCTTGTAGTATTGCATTAATATTCATGGACCAAAATAAAACTGGAACGAGCTAGAACATAGGTACCCATTATTTGCCTGGAAGGCAAGGTGCAGGAAGGTGTCCTTTCCAGATGGCAAGATCATTCATCCCTCCACTGATCTCCACAGACACTAAACCCTCCACACATTCTAGGAAAAGTTTGTAATTGAATATTATGATATGAAAATAATCGAAGATCTGGATTCCACTTGTCATGTGGAAATGCCTTTTCCTGGTCTTTTTCCCCAAGATCTCTGTTTGCACCATGCAAATGAGCCGACCACTTCAACCTCAATTTAGAGTTTTATGCTTGCAGTTATTCTGATGGCAGCATATGCACGTGGAAGAGCTGCAGGGCCAGGTGGAACGGAAGATGGGACAAGTGTAGCCATGACTTTTTCAATCTATTGTGCATCACATTGGGACTAATAAAATAAAATCAGTTCTTTTCCCCCAACTGAACCCACACATGTTTAAACATCTTCAAAGCCTGTAGTGGAATAAATTACACACTGACAAAGTGTCTCAGGTCTCTGAGACACACCTTGTTCAAGAGAGGTTATACAGCCAAAAATCAAGAAAGGGGTGCTGTGCTAGCTTCATAAAGGGATCCAATCTTTGCATTTTATTTGCAAGCTCAGCCATGTCCCAGCCAGATACATTCCACATTGTGCTCATTATCTATCCAAAAAGTCTTTGGAAAGGTTCAATCATGTTATAAGCTTGAGACCTTTTATTTATTCCAAGTATCAGAACATTGCAGAGTTACAGTTTGCATCTCTCAATCCCTCATCCAAAACTCCATTAATTTCTAGTAAAGCATCCTAATGCCTGAGGTATTTTTTCCTAGAAAGTTCTATTTATTTCAGCTAAATATGCTTGAAAAGCAAAAGACTTCTGATAAAGTCTAGATGAGAGTCATATAGTTAAAGCAGAAGATCTGAACTCTTGGAGAAGATAACAGTGTATAAGCTCTTCATATTCTCACTTTCCACAGAGCTCATAAACTTTGCAGACAGCCTAGAATGTGTACATGCTTTCACAGAAGATAACTGTTATTTTCCTGGCTTCCTGAAAAAAAAATAAATTGTACAGGCATCTTGTCTTCCCTGTGAGGTTTCGAATTCTGTCAGCTTAAGCAACTATTCAGAGACCCCAAACTCCACTGCAGCTACCAATGAAACGTTCGACCTTCTTCCCTTCCAAACTGACTGACCTCAACGATGTTGGGTTTTTGTCTTCTGTCTGTGTATATATACATATGTTAAGCCATACAGCAGAGATTCAAGGGGAATTACACACATGGCAGGTAGAGAATTTGATTTGAATTTGCACATTCTATTGAACACCTTGCAAGAATGTTACAATTATATCTAATTATGATAGGATGAAGATGTCTGTAGTGGGTTATGATAGCTATACTGTCCAAGTCACATTGAAAATATTTGCTGGCAGCTGCTGGGGGACACATGCATATCACGTATGCCAGTGAAACCATCCCCCTTTGGAAGGACCAAATTTCAGAACCTACCCAGCCTGTGGCAGATTAGGCAGGGAAGCTGAGAGTAAAGCCCAGAGGAAAGGAGATCAGAACTGTGGAATAGAGCAGGGAGAGAAAGAGTTCATCTCAGGAAAGATGTAAAACACTGTTGTCCTTTCGGTTTACATCACATCTTTTGTCTCTGTGCTCAGGAAGGCATGTAATTACACTTTGTTTACTGAGCACTGTGTTTAGCTTGGCAGAAGACAAACATCCCACAGAACATGATGCTGAATGCTTGTTTTCTATGACCTTTCTGGAGCAGCGTGGATAAATGTAATCCCAGAATTATTAAAACCCTGTATTTCAGCACTGTGGCAGGTAAAATCAGGCTCAACACAAGACCTGGATGCTCACAAGTGAGAAGCTGTCTCATGGCCTGGTCTTTTGGGTATAATCCAAGACCAGCATCAGGCACCTGACCCTGTGTGAAGAAAGCCAGGAGCCCCAGAAGAAAAATCCCAACCTCACACCAACTGAGCAAGGACAGAATGACAGGAGAACTGGAGGACAGGATTGGATCTGAACACATCCCACCTCTGCAGAGGAGGTGTCTGAAGGATGGAGCTGGAAAAGATCTGGACAGTGACACAAGTTTACATCCTTAATGGTCAGATCTACAGCCCTCATACGGGTCAGGGGTAACCCACTCCTGCAGTAGCCAAGATCTACATTGTAATGGCAGAACCTTGCAGAGGCAGAAGCCTGGCAGCGTAGTCCACTGTCACTTGGCCTATGCACACATTTTTTACCTACGGGCTTTACATATTCTTCCATTGGCTACATGACTCCATTTTCCCAGACATACCTTCCCTTTCCATCTTTTTGTCCAGGAGAGTTTTGAGGATTTGCTTAGGTTTTCTGGGTATTTACTAAGCTTGAAGAGGTCAAATGATAGATGCATGCCCATTGAGAGCACAATGCAGTCATGCAGCACGTGAACAGCATTTCTAATGCTTTCAGAAGCACCAGCTGGCTCTCCAATGTACGCACTGGAGAATATTCTGCATGTGTGTGCTAAGTCCAACTTTTCTAACGTCTTAGAAGTGCTGGACTTATTGTGGATGTGATTTATGGTAACCCCAGACATTGCAGGATAGTCTACACAGAGGATGACCTCCCTGGTTTGTCTGTAGATGCTGTCCAGTGGGAAACTGTGCATACAACTGCAGAATTTAAGTATGTAAGAGTGAAGCAGGGTAAGGAAGGAAGTGAAATGCCAAACAACTGTGTAGGACCTGGAAGCAAGGTGAAACTTCTGTTGTATTATCAAGAGAAGCAAGGTGAAACTTCGAAATATTTTCTGCCCATTCATGACCCAGATAGTGCCTAACCTGGCGATCAGGAGGAGGGCTCACTTTTCGTGGAAACTCAGGACTGAGAAGCCCTTTGCGAAGCATCATGGTCTCTCTCCTGCTCGCCAGCGCCATGTTCCAGAGGCTTGATCTATGCCCAGCCACCCAGCTGGTGCAGGAGCTCTGAGGGCAGGACTGGGCACGATGCTGAGTGGAGCAAGACTTGTCCTGGAGCCCTGCACTCAGAGGCCTGCTGCAATTGACTCGTTACAGCTGAATTTTGTGCTTAGAAGGTAGAGTTTGACCGTAGATTATAATCTTTCAGGAACAATTTTGAAAAATGATCCCTGAGACTGCTTCTGCAAGTGTTTTTGCGCTCATTTTCAACAACAGCAGCTGAGAAAATGCTTTTCCTTTTAATCTGAATTAGCATAAACTGTAAGAATGCTTGAACTTTCCTCCTGGCTCAGGCTAACAGCCCATCACTCACAACAACTTGTTTCAGACTGCGGCAAATATCAGATATATAGGGAAAAAAAAAAAAAAGAAACAGGGCACATTTAGAGTGATCCTTCTCCAATAATTTAAACTCAGTGGTTTACAGCTTTTTGCATCTTGCACCTGGGTCAATATGTTTAATAGCATACTTAACCAAAACTCAGTACAAACAAGAAATCCTTTCATCTTTTAAAGCTTTCTTTCACAATCACAAGGAGACTCTTTCACACGACCCACCTACCGGAGCAGTTTCAGGGCAGCATTCTGCAGCCTGACACTCCCTGGGAACATCTTCCTACCACCTTACATTTTCACCTCCTCATTTCTTGCTGGCACTCCGGCCTGACTTATCACACTAATGCCAGGCTTACCCACGCAACTTGCTGTTTGGACTTTTGATCAGCAGTGGCTGTTAAGCTTTGGAAAGCACTGATTAGTGAGAAGAGGTTACGAGCTGCTTCTAAGAGGAAGAAAGTGTTACATGTTTTAATATTTTCTGCACTAGTACATTACCATGTGTGGGTTTTTGTACTATGCAACCCACCATCTAAAGCAACCAGGTTTCTTTCTACACAGGAGTGAGGGAATTTTTCTTCTTCATCCCATGAGTCAAAAGCCGTGATGCACTTCAGTGACAGTCCCCATTGCCCATAACTTCATACATAAATGCCAGATATTAGACGATAAGGTTAGGAGAGCTGAGGGAAGATGAGCTCGGAGATGTGACCCACTGCTTCAGAGACTGCTCCCCGCCACCCTTGCAGGCGCTTACCGTGACCCATGAGGGACTCGCAGGTCCATTCCCCACCCTGCTCAGGCCTCCTGCAGCTCTCCCATAACGACGCTTGGTGCACGTAGGGCAAGGTCTGCGACTCCAGCCAGCCCCTGCCCGCCAGCGCAATGATACCGAAGATGACGCCTATGCCCAGGAGCAGGGGTAGGATCCATCTGCACCGCGTGTAGTCGAGGCCGTACTTCACCATCTTCCAGGGCGGGGGGGGGCTGGTGGGATGCGGGTGGCCGTCTCTGCTACGGATTCAATGAGGCAGAGCAAAGGGTGCTTCTGCAAAGCTTCTGGAAAGCGAGTGCCAGTGCCTGCGAGCGCGTGTGCAGATGTTTGAGAAAAGCTTTTTAATCAGGAGGGACACAGCAGGGAGGGAGCTCCACCTAGATTCGGATGAGTAAGAGCTGCCACTGAGCAATAACCAGTTGAGCTGGGGAAAAAGCTCCGAGGCTGAGTTTGTCTGTGGGATCCTCTCTGCCCTGCTGACTAGGTAACAAATCAGGAGCTGGTCACCCTCGGCGTTTAACGCTTTCCTTCCTGCCACTCCCCAGCAGCAGGAGCATCTCACAGCTGTGTTTACACCTTTCTGTCTCCTAAGGGATTTGCATTATGGCAGGTGAATACAGGAGACAAGCCAGGGAACTATTTGCATTAGAGGGTGGTTGCTTCTGAAACTTGCCACCTGGAGGTTGAAAGCTGCTTTTCTTGGACCCCATTTCACAATTAAAAAAAAAAAAAATTCCTCTAGCTGCTATAAAGCTAAGGCAATGAAGAATGTGTGACTGCCCTCCCTCCCCCTTTTGGGACATAGCTGCAGGGGAAAACAAACAACAAGGTTTACCATTAAAAACATAGTACGGTGTGGGTATAGCCTTAGTGGGAGCACAGACACTGAGCTGTGATTTGACTGTGCCTTACGAACACTCGCTGTGCGTGGCTCTGGCTGTGCACGCGCTGCCCGGGGCCTGTCGCAGCCTGTCTGCAACGTGCTGTGGAGCAATGCAGAGGTGAACCACCATCTCGCCGTGCCCCAGGAGGCCATCCAGCCGAGTGCGGGCAGAGTTTTCTCTCTGTCAGCTCAGAAGTGATACAGCCACGTTTCTAGCACTCTTCCTTTGAACTAACATGTGCTGCAACCCAGTATTTTGGTAGGGCTCAGACATGTTTACATCTGGAAGCAGCTGCACCTCTTGCAGATTGAAGCTGGTTTCTGTGAAATGTGGTTAAGCACAGAGGATGCAAAGTATCCTTTGCTCCCATGATGGATTTAGTCAGAGGGGTCTGAATTCAAGTACAGACCTCATTTACTGGCAGAGATACGCTATTATGTTGCAGCTTTCATGGTGAGATATGACATCCATACTGAACTGCAAACTCCACAGCATTTTGCTGAATTAATATTCATAAATCAATACGGGACTAAGTAAAATAAATTGATAATTTATGTTGAATTTATTCACTGTACAGGGGAGTGCATGAAGAGGCACTGAGCTTGCACAGACGCAGCCTGGAACATCCACAGCAATGAGCTGCAGCACCATGAAGAGGTAGGAGCTCCATCATGACAGCAATTTGAACGGGTTAATGTGACACCGTGCCTTATCTCTCATCAGAGGTAGCTTATTAGCCTGATGGTAGATTAGCAGTGGTGTGGCTGCTTTGCCTCTCATTCTCCAGCCGGTGCAATTCTGGCTAGCTGGAGCATCCTGCCAGTGGCTGCCCCACGGTACGGACACGGCCCAAAATCCCTGCGGTTGTGCGAGGTCCATCTGGGGCATCCAATGAGTCTCTGTGAGAGCAGGAGACTGTATTACAGATTTGGCCTTTGAATTTGAACGTCACTTAAAGCCAACTATGAAGACACTTCAGCTGCTGGTTTGGGTTGGAAATAAGGGACAACCTCAAGTATTTTTTGTAAAGGACACTTCAGGGAAGCACCATTTCTTTAAAATATTCTGTATCTTCCCTTGTAGTCCACATCTGTACTATCCACAAATTCAGTTGTTGTTAACCTAGATATAATGTTTAAAATGTCATTTACCAATTCTATAACACTACAATATATAAATTTTATGCATGACTTTTTTAAAATAATTACATTAAAACAAATACTGTTTGAAGCTCACCCTTAGTACAATATACTGGTACATGCAAACTGCCCAGGTCCGTTTACACATGTTCTTTTTGTTGCCACAGCTGAGGTAGAAATGGGCACAATAAACTCCAAAAGATTGAGAGAACACGGATTTGGATTTGGATATTAAATGTTTTTTAAAAGATGGCTTCAGAAACACTCATGCATGTGGCAGTAGACTGTAGCCGAGCCCTCACTCAGCCATCTATATCCAGTCTCTTGCCAAGTTTCAGTCTTTCAACAATAGTTGCAGCTTTCTAAAAACTCAGCCTGTTGGTTTTTTGCCTCAGATAAAGTAGCCAAATCAAGTGAAAGCAGTTTTGTAGCTGAAATCCCATATGAAGTCAGGCACTGTCATGTATTTGAGAGCCAGTGTTTGTTGATGAACAAAATCTTCTTCCTTGCTTTCTGAATGCTCAGCCATGTTTCAGGTATTTATGACTGAAGGATTTATCATCAGTTTTTGTTATAACTCACCTGTGGACAAATGCATATTGTCACAAATGTTAGCATTTACGAGATGATACCACGGAACACATTATCTCGCTGTGAAAGAAAGGTGAGTAGTGTTCAGTCATCGTAGGTGTTTCTGCGTCTTGCCCATCTTCGTCATCCTTAAGTAACTTAGAACTATAAGCCATCGTCACCTTCAATACAAGGGTAATTTGTGGTATCTGGAACAGCAGAGAGGTAGATGTATTCAAAGGCGATAAAATGAAGTGTCTCATGTAATTCTGATACTCTTATGGCAATCAAGGAAAAATTATTGAAAACTTTTGTTAAGGAGCCTGCAGTTTGAAGCAATGACTTACCCACAATGTATTTTGTATTTTGCAGCTTATGAGCTGGGTGTTTATGTGAAAGCAAAATGTTTTCTCCTTTCCACTATCTGTGGATAGTCCCTCCTGGTTAACACCAACATGTTCTGATGAAAATGAAAATGAAAATGTTAATTACAAGGATACTGTAGATAGAATGATTCTATGATTCTATTCTATGATTCTAAAATGAAAATGTTAATTACAAGGATACTGGAAATGCATTTTGAGCAGGGCTTAACTTTACTTTATTGCAAAATAAGAACATCCTCTTAAAAAATTAACCCAGTTGAGATCTTGTAGTTCCCCACACACGGGGCCTTTCTGAGGGACTCTCCCGCAACGGCTGGACACTGAGGTACGTCCACGATGCTTGGGGTGACCTGGGGGTGGTTGGTGCTCGGTCCTGCAGCCGCCCGCCTGGGAAAGCCTTCCTTCCTCTAGCTGCCTCATGGAGCGCAGGAAAGCTCTGCAGAGGTTTGAGACCTCTGTTCACTGGCCGCTGAGCTTGGAGGAAAATTTCCACAGGGTCTTGTTGAGACTTTTAGCAAGAACCATCCAGGACTGGTTTGCTGTCGGACCTCCAAAGCCTGCCCCGCGCGCAGCACTCGCTGACTCTTGTCAGTAAAGCAGGCCTGCCTCGACGAGACAAATGCTTGGGCTTAAAAGGCACTGTCTTCCTCTCCTTAGTGGGGTTACTGGTGCAAAACCAGAAGATTATCAGGGCAGCAGGTTTAAACTGCTGAGTCACAAACATGAGGCTGCATCCAGGATTGCTGTTTCTGTGGTCAATTCAAGGCTGTATTAGGAAAACAAAAAATTAGGAAAGCACAAAATTAGGAAAACACAAAATTAGGAAACACAAAAGGCTCCATGTGCCTGAGCGTGGATTTAATTTTCAGCTAGTTTCTTCAGGGTAGGGTCTATACTGGAACAAGGTTTAACCCCCCAGTTATTTCTTATGGATGCTCTGCAGAAGTTTGATGCTCTCAGCCTACCTCCCCAGGCAAACAGCCAATATCAAGGGTGTCCTGTAACCCCACTACGCTGCTACCGGCTGAGATGGCTCCTGGCCATTTGTAACCATTCCTGGTTGTATCTTCCTTGGGCAGCTGGCAGGAGTGCAAGCTCTCTAATGGGCGTACATGTGGCATGTTGCATCCAGGTTTTCCATGAAATAGTGTATAATAGTGTTAGAGTGGCACAGCGCAGCCCAGTTCTGCATATGGGATAATTTTACGTAAGCTACTTGCTTTGTGCCCCACATCTTCTCTGCGGCCCAGCTAGGCTAACTAAATAGTTGTCCCATAGCAATGGATCATAACAGTAACCCCTTTTTAAACGTACAGCTCAGCTGCCTTAGGAGACAAATAAAATCAGCCTTATGTCGGTAACTCCCAGGTGCCAAACTTTTGCTACTTACATTTCTGTGTCAAAGAAATCGCTTTTGTTTACTGTGCCTTATGGGTCAGTTGGGAACAGCACCAGCTACTTCTTTAAGCACTTTGAGATTTACAGATAAGCCACACATACCAAGCATATCTTTAAGAGTTTCGGCCATGAAATTTCACTTGGAGATTCTCCAGCCAAAAGTAGGGTTTCACTGAAACCAAAATGTTATATGGAAATGACTGCTTCAGTTATAAATGTTTGATATAAATGTTGGAAAGCGGGCTGAAATGAAAATGGTTGTCTCCTATCAACATTTTCAGCTTTTCCTATTGTCTTGATACAAAATGCCAGTTGTGATTTTCCCAAGTCTTGTTTTGCAAGTTGTTTTGTCTTTCTATTGCAAATCAGAACAGAGATTAATTTTCAAGTATTATGATTCATCTATTTGGGTTTTTTTCACAATAAGCTCTGCTTATTTCTTATCCTATGGGATTGCTAGCACAAAGAGAGTTTAAAAATAAGCTCTCTACTGAAAAGGGATCGTAATGGCCACCGGTCAGTTCCTGCCCCAATTAAAAGCCTCCATGCGAACGAACTTTAGCTGGTGATCATTTCCCAGGGCAGCACAGTGGAGGACAGGACTTAGCTGGCTTTTAGGCTCACGGTTTCACTCCGAATCTTTCTGGGCCCTCTCAAGCACAGTGAACCCTGATTTCTGATGTGTCCCCTTGATGCTTAGCAATTTTTAATACTTATAAAATATTTCCATATTCACAAAGATCCCTGTGGAAAATAGGATGTGTGGTCCACAATCCCATAAACAAATAAAAAGCAACAGTCATACCAATGCTTCTGGTAAATATTATCCAATCCTGCAAAGATGTACCATGAGGAACATAATTCATTTAAACATTAATATTTATTATTTATATTATACAATGCATATTGCTTAGCATACATTATTATTTATTTATATTATTTATAGTTACAATATTTGTATTATAAAGCTCTAGATATGCCTGCATATTTTCCACTGCGGTCTTTCTTATAAATTCAGTTTATAAAATTTAGGTATTCAAAAATCATAATTAAAAACCCCTTTGGATTATTCTGACAACTTCCAAATATTTTACAGAGGCAAAATTTGAGGGCATTGACTTTTTGCCTGGACTTTCTGGATGTTGACCTCCACAGCTGGAGTAGCTTGGCACATACCTCTGGATGCCAGGAACGCCCCGACAGAAGGTTGCTTACTGTACCAGCACGGACCTGCGCTGTGGATGCATTGAACCTATCGCATATACGCTGCACGTGCACGGTAAAACTGACACGTTCTTGGTCAATGGGATCTACACAGACAAACTGCTGCACCAGTGCAGTGATGCTGACGTAGCCCAGCGGTGTGGACTCACTGCAGCTGGATTTCACTACTGTGCACGTACTTGTTACCAGAATCGCATTCAGAAACTCAGCACCCCCACTTCTGGCAAACATAGCCTCCTGATTTGATCACGCTTTATTCTGGTTGTGAGTATCATCTCCCAAGTTCATTTTAAAATCTGTGCAGTTTCACCTACTAGCACTGAGAACTCTCTTTGTTCAGGGTGGGGTTCCATGCTGCTGGTGACCTCCACTGCTCTGTGGTGTGGGACCAGTACCTGGGCTCTCTCGGCTGTTGTGCATCTGCTAAGGCATTTTGGTTTCCACTGACGTATGTGCTTGGCTCATTGTTAATAAGTGCTCAATGATCTTAGCAACTCTTTTCTGCATGTGTAACCTTTCCTTTTAGTATGTGGATGCTTTTGTTTCTATAGTGCTTTATCACCATAACAACCCTCCCCCCCCTCCCCCGCAAAAAATTACCTTGGATGATCTGTTACTACACTGTCTTGATTTATGTATGTTTTATAGGTCCAAAAGTCCTTAGATGCAGGATGTGAAGGTCAGGTGAATCCTTCTTAAGCATTCTACCTTCTCAAGGAATGGTCTAAAAAATGAGTCACTTGTTATGTTAACTAAAAATACAAAATCCCAGTGGGGTGTGGCAGCTGTTTCCCATATCCATGAGATTTAATTATTAATCATCCCATTCAGGTCACTTAGCCTTCCCTAGCACACAGTCATGCATGCTCACAACTCCCCCTGAGAAAAGAGCCAAGCATGCTCGGACTCTCCCAAACTGCTCTCTTCTTTCCAGGGTTGGGTTAGAAGGAGCCACCCTGAAGCTCCCAAGACTTGTTCAGGGCATTTCGGTGAGTGCAGAATTAGGCTGCAGCTGAATGCAGAATGGTAGATAAACAAGTGTACAAATGTTCTTCATATTAAAAAAAAAAGGGGGGGGGGCATTATACAATCCCTCCAATTACCTTCAAAGCCTTTAGGAAAGTCTAAAAGGAACAAAGATATTTTCCCTAATTATATATTTAAATTTAAGAGTAATGGGGGGGCGGGGGGATACACACCAAAACCCAAAAGAAACCCATGCAAGCTGCCAGAATCCAGGGTGGTAACTGTGTTTTAAAACTAAGACACTTAAGGAAGAGGACAGGAAAAAAAAAAAAAAAAATCAGGAGAATGGTGAACCTGTCTTTCCAGAAACCAGAAGCAGCAAGCTGGTTTAAGACAGCAGTGGCCAACAAGAGATTTGCTTTCTGTAAAAACACAGAGGGAGAAAGTGTTGTCCAGGGTACAGAATGCCCCTCACACAGGGCCATACACCGGCCATGCAGTTAGAAACGGGAAAGTTTCTAATCGTGGGAGAAGTGCAATCTTCCACTGAAAACAGCAGGTGAGTACCATCTTTTTCTCCATATTTAAAGTTCTTGATCAGTGTATGAAAGCTATGTGGCACAGTTTTGATTAAAAAAAAAAAAACAAAAAAAAACAACCAGGCTTCCCATATCTGAGACCTCCTGTAGACCATAACATTCTTCAAGTGTTTAGGGTTCCCCCTCAAGTTGGGATGCATTTAAGAGGTTTTGGCTTAGCAAAGGGTTTTTTATGCCTGGCACTTCTGATGAAAGTGCACAGCCATGTTTTGCAGTGCATACCCAAGCTTATTTGACTGGAAAATGAAGGTGTTACCTCCTGGACATAAGGGGTCTTTAACTTAGTTTTATTAACCTGACAATTCATGGATACTGATATTCATGTTAAGAGAAGTAAAGAATGGCTATATTTGCTTGAGTTTATGAAATGAATCTGTGAACCACAAACACCACCAAGTTTCTACAACCGTCAGTTAAAACAGTTTTAATTAACCCACCACATTTGAAAGGAGTGCCACGTACATTAGTATCACTTGAGAGTAATTAATGACTATTTGCAATAGCTTTCTCCGGAACATCTTAATTGTGTAACATGCTGGTTATGCTTCCACCCCTCCCAGTACATTCAGAGCCAAGTTTATTTTACATTTGTGCTTTTTTGACAAGTTACGACAATGCTTATAAAAACCCCATACAAAAGACTTAAGTTATGCTAAACCCTATTATATACCATCCTCCCTCTCATTAGGAAGGGTGTCCATTTTCTTACGTCCTTTCTCCTTCTCAGCTTTAGCTGTGCAAGGATTTTCCAGACTTGGGATTCTCTGCTGTGTTTTGAATTCACTAGAAAGTTAGGTCCTAACATTACTCATGATACAGTGAAGTCTGCACAGTATTCCCCACCAGCAAGTATTATACAGAAAAGGGCGGGGGGAGGAAAGCACATTTGTCACAGGATTCTCTTCTTTAGCAAGAATCATAAATACAGTTGATTGTGTATGTCATGACTGAGCTTGTAACACAGTTCTGAAGTCTGCAGGTGTTTACACTCTAAAGTTATAAAATACAAGCCTGGAAGGGACCTTCAGAAGTCACCCGGCCTTTCCAGAACAAGATCATATGCAATATACAGAATTACCAAATTAAAAAAGATGTTACAAAACAGAAAGCTATACAATATATAACACAAGAAATATTAGGTTTTGAAAAAGCTTAGTTCTAAATGACTTTAGCTTTACAGTATGCTGGTTAATGCTTTGTAAGTTCTATTTTGTACACGTGCATGAATACGTATACTCACACAGTTACCCTCTAAGTATTGGGTTCACGACAGTAACAAATAAGTCCCCAACTGCTTGTTACACAGAGTAACGCGCAGCATTTGCTTACCACCCTACCTGTACCCCTCTCAGAAATCTGTCTCTGCTAGAGCTACTTCCCCCTTAGCTGGAAGAGGAGCTCCACAAATGAGCCTCTTCCTTCTTCTTCCCCAGCTGAAGAAAGCTCTGACAAAGATTATAGACTATAATTAAATCTGCTGTAAGATGCTGCAGGTCCATGATCAACACAGACACGGCTCTGCCTTGCTGCAATACTTATTTGGAATTGCTGGCTCCAGAAACGCAAGCTAGGAGCCAGCCAGATTAGTCCCTGAGACGGGTGTCTGTACAAAGTTTGCATACGCAAATTCCTCACCGAACTGCTTTTCTATTTTTACCTGTTATCCCTAGTGACTCACAAAGCATCCTCAAGTTTCCTAAATTCTGGAGTACCTACAGCGTGCTTTAGAAACTTTTGGAGGTTTTCAACACGTTATGCTAAGATTTGCCTCCAAAGCACAGCTGATAATTAAAACACTGCAGTTTTACAAAGGTAGACATAAAGAACAGTGCATGTTTCTACTAAAAGGCATTTTCTAAACCAGCATCCCTCGAATACCATTTAAAAATGTATGTAGTTTAACATCTGAAGGTTTATTGATTCTCTTTGTGACAATGTACATTAAATTATATGTGGCTCCATCACAAGTCCTGCCGTGGCCACAAGACCACCAATAAGTGTTGCATTAGCCACTGTTATACACGCCAGCTCCATGCTTCAGAGATCTCTCCGTTCAAGAGCACCAACTGGTGGAAAATAAATTCTAATTTTATTTTCCCCTTAATTCAAATAGCTAATAGCCAACAATAGTGCAGTAACAGGAATGAAACAAGATTCTTAGGCAGCAGGTGACTGCGATAGCCTCAGGGAAGTTCCTTCCTCGGGACTGACTTTGGTGGAAGAGAAAAAATTCTTTGGAAGGCTGTTTTTTTTCTAGTTCCATTTAAGGCAATTTCGTCAGAGATGAAAACAAAATAACTTGCATGTCTTTCTAATGGGTTGTTTAAAATCTCTCCTCTTCCTTTCTACACTTGAAACACTACAGCTTTATTCATAAGCAAATGTTTGAATAAAATAAGGATGACTCAATTAGTCGGGAGGGGAAGGAGCAAGTAAACCACCCAAACAGAATTGACATGAGAATATGTAAATAATACTTTGGGTAAAAGCTATTTGCTTAAAGATGCCAATGTTTTTAGTAATTTATTGCCAGGACTAGTAAGAAATACTCTGGAGAAATAAGGTGGTTTTTTTCAGTCTCCTATAATCACACCAAATTTATATCAGAGGTGCTCCTCTGCTGTTTTGACAGTTGGTTGTACTTGGATTTAATCTTTCAATTTAAGTATGGTGCTCTCTCTGGGGAGGAGTAGTAATAGGTAGGCTTGATGTTTCCCAGGACTTCATCTTCCCAGTTGGGGAGGCAGCAGAAGAAGAAAGCACAACCTATTACAACAACAGTGCTGGCCCAACCAAAGCCATAGGCCCAGCTGAACATGTTATCTCCTGTCAGTGGAATTTCTTCTGCGAATTTCACTGGGTAGATGACCAAGCCTATGATTTGGAATGCAGCTAGAGAGAGAAAGAAAGAAAGAAAAACAGGAGTAAATGACAATGAATTCTTTACACTTCCCACTGAAAAAAAGTACCTGGAGATAACTGCCTATC
Source organism: Aramus guarauna (assembly GCA_013400195.1). Classification (NCBI taxonomy): domain Eukaryota; kingdom Metazoa; phylum Chordata; class Aves; order Gruiformes; family Aramidae; genus Aramus; species Aramus guarauna. The sequence continues at coordinate 167,387 of VXBL01003416.1, read as the reverse complement.
TTTTTAAGATCTGTAAGGATTAGCTTCAGTCCTACAACGAAATCTGCATTCTTACAGAAAGATACGTGACTCCTGGCCCAGACAGATCCCTACACCTATCTGACTGCGGCAGCCACGGATGACATCGCCAGGTTGCTACGGCGCATACCTGCATGCAGTGACCAGCCCTGTCCTGCAGCCAGGCACCATGATCCCTGCGGAGCCAGTTACCTCCCACTTGTACCACAGCCCCGTTGCTGCTCCTCCCCTCGGGAAGGTGGGAAGCACCCGGGGCTCTCAGCTCCTGACTCTTAGCATGTGACATGCAAGGTCAAAGGTGCCATTTGCCCCCAAGGTGCCCATTGCCCCCATACACTGCTTTTGGGAAAGCGCTAACTGACAGAGGCCAATGGGGCTTCCCTAACCATTATCATCTCAGAGAGTACATCAACCTTCCCTTGTTCCCCATGAAAATGAGTCATAAACCAAAGACAGCTTATTTCATAAGGGAGGCTCCATCTAGCATGTTTTTCTGCTGATGCCTGTTTTACATCTAAAATAATCTTGTCTTTGTGCCCAGCCTTACCAACAACAAAGAGCAAGCCTCCAATTCCTCGCACAAAGTTGAAGCGGAGTATCTCAATTGAGAACGCGATGACTGCGAGGGCAAAACAGATGACCAGGATCACAAAGCCAACGAGGTATGTGGCAGCTGCTGCTCTCCCCCATCCTTGAAGAGAAAACAAGAAAGATGTTACAAACAGCAATGCACTGAACTGTAGGTCATTGCAGGGCTTTGGTTTCCTTGAATCATTTTTTTGTTGAAATCCTTTACTGTGAGCATGCCCGATGTCAAAGCAATACTGGATGCCTTCAAAACATACAGCTGAGAGGTGCCATCGTTGGTGGAGCAGCAGAGAAGTTCCTGCCTGCTAATTTGTCCTGCTGAAAAGGTGGGGGATATAGTGCAGCATGGTAATGGAGATAACACCTCCAAATTCCACATCTGTAAGAAACTCACATCTGAGCAGATAGGGCACACAACAACTGAGAATGTACTTCATCGTTACCGTTCCTGTTCAACATGCAAGTTTACAAAACGACTTCCATGCACGGGGGGAGGGTGAGAGCAGACAAGAGGGTACCACCGCAGGAGATAGCTGCTGGGAAATAATAGTGCTGTCAGCATCCAGCTTCTTGCCTGTTTGTTTATGACAAGAATAATGCATGTGGAGGAAAATTAGCATGACCGAAAAGAAATAGATTTGGAATAGCTGAAGTGAGAGATGACAAAGAGAAAGGTCTTGAAAATCAGTATCTATTTTCAAGCTGAAAAAATTCAGAAACAGCTAAAATGTAGCAGGTGAGGGAGAAACAGCAGAATCTGAGGTGAAGTGGAAGAGTTCTCTTTGAATCATTATTTTGACATTTGATGGGATGGTGCAGATTCTTAGGATCAAGCAAGTGCAGGCTGGAGAGGCTCAGGCACGAAGCAATTGGCCTTATCCCAGCAGAGCTGCACCAGCGCCCTGAACTCACCCACCACAGGCCGGGCCGGGGGCAACAAAGGTAAGAAAACCTCCCCAAAAACCAGCAGGAAATTCCCTTTTTTTGCAATAACAAGGGCTGGTGAAAAGGCCTTCATTACAGCCAGACCCTGTCGTTTTTAGAAACCAAGGAGGAGTTCTGGTGAGCCCAATGCAAACAACAGCAAGGAAAGGTGTTCGTGCCCTGGAGGCAGGATACCTGCCCACATGGGCTAAACCATACCGGCTAGCGCTTTGTTCTCGTCAGCTGTCAGCACAGCTCACTTCCCACGTCTGCACAACGTGGGTTTCTACTTTCACACACTCAGACAGAGGTAGGGCCAGATCCCGAGCGCCCTCCAACACAGGAATAAAGAGGGCAGCGAGATCTAGGGCAGACGGTTTTCCAGAAAATCTCTCTCTCATCAGAGCTGTCTGTTCCAACACAGCTGAAGCGACTCTGGAGGCACCCTGCTTTCAACACAGCCTCTGTTCTTTCTGTGCAAAAGCTAAGAGGAACAAGACAGTGAGACAGAGAACCTTTTCCGCAAGAGTTAAAATCCTCCACCTTAACTCGCGTACTCTACTAGTTGCATAAATGTGGAAAACCTAGTCATTTGAGACAGAGAATGCAGTAAAACTATCTCAGACACCTCTACTACGTACATCAATTTACTCTGAGAGCAAAGCATTGTTTTACAGCTATTTTCATTATATTAGTCTGAACCAGTTTCTTTCCCCCCTATTCCAATAGCAATACAGCAGCCACCCATCAGCCAGATTTCAATCCAAAACCCCCAGCCACCACTGCTGCCACCTGAAGACAGTAATGCTGGCATAGAAAGGGTAAGGAAAGGGGTTTCTTTCCCCTCTCCCGTCTTGGAGCAACTCAAGACAGCAAAAACTTTTCAAATTAATTCTCCTTCAGCCAGCTGCACGTATTTCATATCCCTTCCCAAAGAGAGTGCTGCGGGCTGAGCAGGGAGGGGTGACACCTGATGAGCGTCTGGAAATTAAAGCTACGTCAGTGGTCTGATAAAATCTTTTCATACAAAATATTCTCTGACGTACCTAACACAGGTACTGGATATTGTCTTCACAATAGGATTTATTTAGGGATAACTAATATAAAGGGATATTTAACCATTGCACAGAGTCAGCCCAGGAAAAGTGATTCAGACTAAATGACCTAGGAATGCTATGTATTGATATTTGCACTGTTAAGAAAAAAAGCACAGCAAGAAGAAGGAACACTTAGTTATCAAAGCACGTTCCCTTTCAGATGCTTTACATGTGCTGGCACAGTGTAGGAAGCCAAGTCTGGCATCTGCCTGATAAAATTTAGGTTGCAAATCAAATACACCCGCAGGTTAGTCACCTTGAGGTTTGGTGCAACACAAACACGACTAGAGGCGATATGAGCCAGAAAGCCCCCAGTGCTCTCTCTGCTAAAACCATATCCTCTGTGCTTACTTTACAAGTATAACAAGCTTTTGGATACAGGTCAGCCCCAACTCTGCTCACAGTAATTTATTTTCTTGTCTCTGGTGATATGAAAATGACTACACACATAGCTGTAGGAGATGTCTTGTCAGGAAGATTAATATCAAGCCCAGCTTTGTTTCAGGTCTTCGGAAGCAGGGCAGTAGTAGGTACCACCATTATGAAATTCAGTGGGTTTTGTGCTCACACGTGACAGAGCTCGGTGCTGGTGACCCCACACCTTCCTCTCCTTCTCCTGCTGGATCTTCTCCAATGGCAGGCATCAGCAGGTTGATATTGATAGGACCCGCTAAGACTGAGTCATTGGTGCTGGCCACAGCACTGGACAGGACGAGACAATAGCCATCAAACGGCCAGCCTGCCGCCTGAGCACCAGTGGGAGTCACGGGATGAGCAGCAAACAGCTCTGGGCTTGTACATACATACAGTGCAAGAAAAACCTCAAAAAAATAACTGGAAGTCTTTTCATAAGTGACTGATAGAAGAGGTTATGGTGGGAGGCTGCACCCTTACCAAGCGTAGGGCGCAGTCCTGGCATGCTCCTTTCCCCCACAAACTGTTGCTACCCCCACCGACGGGGAGAGCTTTCAATTGGAGGGGCTGCTGCAGGGCTCCGACTGAAATTGGGGTTTCTCCATGAGGGATATCCCCCATACCCATCAAGTCAGGCTTTCCCAGCTCTTTCTCCTCCCAGAGGCTCCTGAGAGCTGACAGAGCTCCCGCAGGCACCCAGCTCTCCGGCTCTGTCTGCAAGATCATCCGCCTACGGGTCCTGGCTGCCGAGAGGGGAGAGGTGTGGGTTTACTCTTGCTGCCACCTTAAGAGCTGGAGAGACCTGCTCACACTCAGAGAAAGACAGATCAGACCCCTTTTCTAGCTGGTTTGCGCTCAGAAGTACCTTGTAATCATGAGACATTCAGGCAGAATTTAAGTTTTCCATAAAAAAGAACATTCTTAGGTCCGTTCATTTGGCAGAGAGAGTATTTCTTACTCAAAATAGGCATATATATATATAATGTTTGTTTATGAAATCAAATAATAACACCACAGCAATTTGAGGCTCCATAAATAGGAGAGCAGAAAAGCAGAAGAACAGTTGGAGGTATTAGTGTTCCCCAAGTCGGCTTTGCCTCAAAGAAGAGTCAAGTTCTTTGCATTTAATCAGTAGAAAAGTATTTATCAATTAGATGGTGTTGAAAGAACATTAAAAAAAAACAAAACTGTTTGGGGGCTGAAGGTCTATAATTATTAGGAAGGATTAAGAGTTTTATTACATAGCTCGATTAATGATCACTATGGAAAGGAACTAAGCTGCAAATGTTATTGTGCAAATAACTAGGAGGGGTTGGGATTATTTAATGATGAGCACCAGTAATATGATGAAATTTAGAAAAAAAAAAAAAAGCAACAGAGTCTTAGTGTTAGATGTATTTCCTGACTTTATCTGTCCATGCCTCAGCCTCACCAGGGAGGAGATGGAACCTCTACAGGGTAGGATAGTTAAATCTAGATTTCCCTTTAGAAAAGAATAAAAGGACTGGGAAAATAGTCTAGCAGGAAGATGAACTGCTACACGACTTGAAGTAACAAGCCTTTCTCATCTTTGTTCACTTACAAAAACAAGCAAGTTTGTAAGTACCCTTCTATCTTAGGGTAGAAAATTTTACCATGACGTGGATAGATGAGGCACATTTTTACACTCCACTTATAATATTTTTCTGTATATAAATAGCAGTAGCAACTCTGGTTTGGCCTTAAGACCCCAGTACATAGAATGCCCAAAAATATCTGCTTTGTTGATGAAACAAAGGAGCAGTGAACTGCAAGCAAGCGAGCATCGCCAGTAGTATTTTCTAGCTCACATAATGTGCAAACTTCCATGCTAGCATGACTGGTCAAGGGAAGATATATGTCTACCCACCACGAGTACAGGACAGCTCAGAATCAAAGGTTTGCCAGGAGGGCTGGTTAGGAATTAATACTGGGAACCACAGCTCTGTTTTGGTGTTAGAAGTGCAGGAAAAGCTACTGCTATACTACCAAACTATTAAATAAAAGCCCCCTATTACAAACTTGTCTTCAGGCACTTGGGTCTGCCAGCAGCTCAGGAGATGCACAATCCTATATATTTCCAACTTCTAACACCGCGGGTTGCTAGCAGTGGAAGTGCGTCTGCCTGGGGTCCAGCAAAGCCCAGCGGCAGGGACGCCAGCCTCGCCTGCTCCCTGGGGTCTTTCATGGGAGAGTTGCAGTAAATATTTTCTGGGTGTAGATAGGGACACCAACTGCTACACCTCTTCCATCAGCATTTTCCAAGTGCCTGCACTCGGCAGACACTATAAACTAAGTTTGTTTGTCTCTAATACATCCTGGCATCGTAAATCAGACAGAAGCATGCCTGAAAAGAGGCATACTGAAAAGATAAGTCTACCTGTAACATTTCTCCTTTACTTACCAGGCCTCTCAGTGAAGTCAACACATGCACTCAGCTTCACCAATAACCTGTGGTATCAAAGTCCATACCTCTAGGGACACAGGTACAGTGGCACAGCTGCAGTAAAACATGATTCACAAAGGCTGGGCTCCTACTTCTCGGTTCCACCTTTTTTTTTCTTTTTTTTTTCCCTTTTCTTTTGGCACTTACTAACGATCCAGATGAATGTTTCCCTTTTTCTAAGTTGGCTGTTGCGCACTTAATGAATATCAAGTGGCTGTTAGGAATACAAGAAAGAGTTAACCTCCATGCGATCACCTTTTACGTGTCCATCTTTTACAGTGATAATTCAAAGCAAAGGTGCTGGGAGCAGCCATTCAGAACCAGGAGGACATAGCCACCCACAAATATTGCTCCTAAACTTACAGCCTCCTCACTACAAAGACAAGAGCCCTCTCCAGGTAACCACATTGCAAACTGTCCTTGCCGTATCTGATGGCTTACCAATATGTTTTAAAGACATAGTCACCAGTTTAATCCTGCAATGGTCCAGACTAAGTCATCTTGAGTCATATTACAGTGTAGTACAGCAGCTCTGCGTTGTAACATTTTGATAATACACAGATGCTGCCAGTCTGGTACTTCCCAGACACAAACCAGTACAGAGCTCTAAAGAAAATCCTTCCCCGGCTCCCTATCAAATGACATCCCACTCTTCTTTTTCTCTTTCCGTTTCTTCCCTCTCATGTGGTATTTGCAAATGTGCATTAAGAAGCAATGCAACTTAGGAGACATTCCTATCATTTGCAAATCTTTGTGCCTGTCCCTTTCTTTCCCATTGAGAATAGGTGACTCGTCTGGTTTTGCTCTTCCACTTCTCAGTACATATGCTGCAGCTCAGTTAAGAAACTGTCTAAGGGAGCTTTCTATTAATGGGGATCCACTCTGAAGTTTGTTTCATCAGGAGAGGCACAGGATGGTTAGTGCATAGCAGTTATTGTATGCAAAACACAAGTTATGCATCTCAATTAATTAACTTTTATTTTCCTGCAGCAGTGCTGTAAATGCCTGCTAGGCATTTTTTCCTTTGTAAATGCCCTCACCTATTTTGAGTCTAATTGCATTAGCATAGAAAAAAGGAAACAAAATAAATCAGACTTGAACTCATATGTTACATCCTGTCTCCAGATGTAAATAGTATTTGACTAGACAGTGGCATTGATGTCATGAAAATTAGAAAAGAGGCAATGTCAAGTTGGTCTAAATAAGCTAAGGATTTTAATAAATTTTAGTTTAAATAAGCTGAGGCTTAAATAAAGGAAGTGAAGGATACTATTCCTCTTTGACTGCTTGTTAACTAGCAAAACCAGCAGAAAGTTGCTCAGGACTGACACAAAGCACACACCCGTCAGTACTCAGACATGTGAGAAGCAGTGTCACTGCAAGAGGAAGCAAATTTCACCAGCTCTGCTGCATTAGCAATTCTCCCCTGTGCAATGCAAATTTCAGCAACTCGACTGCACTAGCTTTTCTCCTCTGTCTAATGGGGGAGATGGGTATTTTTGCCACACTAGCCAGATTTCTTCCACCTACAGTACAACCTGCAGTCATCACCTGGCTGAGAAATGAAGCCAGTGCTCTTGCAATATATTCAAGATCTAGCTTACGCACCAGTGTTGCAATGGAAAGCTTCTGGGCGGCAAGGGATCTGCGCGGGGCAGCACTCCCAGCTCTCCCAGCTGAAACACACCCTTCCAGCTTCCCGGTCCCCAAAGTACCCTTGTCCAGGCTCTTAAGGCGGGTCTGCTTATTTGTCCAGAAATATTTTGTTTGAGGGAAAAGCAGATGTAATCAGACCCACACGTTCTAGCAAAAAAAACAACCCCAAAGTCCCCCAAAACCTCAGAAACTGGGAGTGTGTGTAAGAATATAACGCTGGCGATGCCAGATCCAGAAGCAGCTCAGCAAGTTAAAACAGAGGCACAATTATTGCCTGACGTAGGCCCCAGTGCAAGAGAGAGGTATACAGAGGAAATGTCATTTTTTCTGTCTGCAGACCCGCATCCGGCCATTTCAAGCTGCAGGTCGGGAGGCATCTGAGTATCTGAGTTCCCTTGGCCAGGCAGGGTTAAATTAGGGTGCTCTCTCCCTCCGGAGGGCTGGGGGAAGTCAGTTTTGCTATCGTCCAGGTGAGGCTCTGGACAAGGCTCCCTGTGTGCAGGTTTCCATGCTCACCGTCTGACCAGTGAGGCCACTGGCACGGGGAACAGCCCAGTGCCGGGCAAGGGCTGCCAGGACCGCAGCCTGCAGATCACTGAAAGAAAGCAAACTGGGGAGCTGAAGGCACTTGTGGCCAGTTGGCTGTCTTACTTTGGTTCTAAAATAACTTTTTAAAAAAAAACAAATAACCAAACAGCCCACCACAACACAAAACAACCTGGCTTCTCAGTGTTGTACTGACAGAAAAGATTGCCCTGAAGCAGTCTGGACCTTTTATTTCCTTGCCAGTTTAAGCCCTGAAACAGCGTTAGCACTGGCTCTGCAGGGAAAACCCCATTCCAGAAAGCAGCTGCTCCGCAGCAGAGGCGAGAGCAGCTCTCCATTCGCGGCGTTAGCACCCATCGCTCTCCGGCCGCTGCCGCTGCGTGCTGCTGGTGGCCAGGCCCAGGGTCCCGGCGAGGGGCTCCCCGCTTACCGTAGTCCATGAGGGATTCGCAGTTCCAGTTGAGGTCCGTCGGGCCCCGGGTGCAGCTCTCCCACAGCGACGCTTGCTGCACGTAGGGCTCTGACTCGGACTCCAGCCATCCTCTGCCCGCCAGGGCGATGATGCCCATGATGATGGCCAGGCCCAGCAGCAGGGGCAGGAGCCACCTGCACCTCCAGCAGGCGAGGCCGCACACCACCATCCTGCCCGGCCGGCGGGGGGACCCGGCGAGCCCGAGCGTCGCGGGTGCGGCGGGGACGCTCCGCCGGGACGGGAGACTGCGTGCGTGTCGGTCCGATCGGGTTTTTAAGGTGCCGGGGGAGGCGGGAGTCCCACCCACATTCCTCTGACTAAGCCTGGCGGCGGCCGCAACCGGTGGGGCCGGCGGAGAGGAGAGGAGAGGAGGGAGCGCGGGGCTGGGCCCCGCTCCGCGCTCTGCCCCGGCTCCCTCCCTGCCCCGCCAGCCGCCCGTCCCTTCCCTCGGCCTCCCTCGGCTCGGGCTTGCACTTAACCCCTCGCTGGCTGCCGCCCTCCCGCCTCCGGACCCGCTTCTCCGTCGTGGCCCCGCCACCCCGAAATGTAACCATAGCGAAAACTTCAGGTTCTTGCTAGGTTTCACAAGCCCTGCCCTCCGCCCGGGTGCTGAAGCTCATCCTGCTCCTCTCTGTTCACTAGACAGACAGACCAGCGTTACCCAACATGGGTAGTACTCATGATGTTAGCCACGCAGGTACCAAGAGCTTGCAATAACCTGCTTTGCAGTTGAAACCGTCAACTTCTTGTCCAACTTTTAACGCAAATGCAAAGAAGAAAGGAAGGTGTTATCTGAGGATGGGAATGTGACGTTATTAACACAGAAGCCATCACTTGTCTGGCATCGAGCTCAGCATTAAACAAATGCATGTTTCCTAATGGCCAGCTAATGAGTGCTTGATTGCAGTTGTGCTCTGGCTTCCAGCCAGGCTGTGCCGGGCGCAGTCCAGGAGTGGTACTCAGGACCCACACGCCCTGATCCTTCCCCATCCCATGTCTGGAAATGCCCCCCCGAGATGACCAAAATGAAGGCTTCCCCATCACATGGCATAAATGAACAGCCAAAATTTTTGTCATGGGAGAAACACTTCTCCACAATAAGATCCACACACATCCCAACATGTCATCCCATTGCCCAGCACCAGAGCAAACACTCATCATATGAGCAGACATGTGCCTGACACAGGACTAGGGGTGCATGTGTTTTGGGCACGTAACTCACACACATTTGGTCAAGTCGTGGAGCAGCTTCAAGGCCTCAGCAAAGAGGTCAGCAGGAAAACAAATCTTTGATGCCTGAAGGGCTGAAAAAGAATAGCAGGTAGGGGGGATTACATGGGTTTCATGGAGGATGGAGGCATATGATTTCTTACTGGGCTGCATCCAATGGGATTTTGTCACAGCTGTGTCAAACATGATCAAATTGTGCCCAATCTCAGTTGCTCAAAAGATACTCAGAGGAGCTGTCCTGTGAGAAGGGACGGTGAACCTCATTCGAGTACCAATTGCTGGCAAATGCCAAGGAATGGACTGTGATGCTAAAACCAGAAGAATAACATGATACCATCACGGGCAAGCTGCAAAAATCTCAGGTAGGTTACCTCCAACCACACAGAGGTTCACCAGTCCTCTCTAAACATCCTCCTCAAAGTTCCCACCAGAAGAATATAGAAAGATGCTATGTGTATCTAGGAAGTATATACTTGTTAATGCAATGTGCGTGAAAAATAGGACTGTGAGAAGTATTAATTCTGTCAATAATAATTAAAGTACACCGTTTCTCTTGAAAACTACCTTTAAAAGATTATTTGCATATTTGTGGTTCTTCAAAGAGTGCAGACGACAAGCTATAGCTATGAATTATTGGAACATTTCCTAAAAACTGAAAAAAGGTATTTTTGAGTTGATGTTTTCAAGAACTTCCAATTTTTGAATACTATTGAGGGACTACTTACCACTTAACTGTCTCAAGGGGTTTTACTGGCAAGTACATACTGCCTGGCAAAAAACCGAAGGGCTGGTTTTAAGATCCAATCTTGTTTTAAATTACCTATCTGGAAAAATTAGTGCCCTGCATATTCCTGCATAGTAAGTAGTATTGTGACGAGTTATCAATTTACTGTTTAATAATATAGAATCATAGAATCATCTAGGTTGGAAAAGACCTTTAAGATCATCAAGTCCAACCGCTAACCTAACCTTGCCATCCCACCACTAAACCATGTCCTTAAGCACCTCATCTATCCTTCTTTTAAATACCTCCAGGGACGGGGACTCAACCACCTCCCTGGGCAGCCCATTCCAGAGCCTGACGACCCTTTCTGTGAAGAAATTTTTCCTAATGTCTAACCTAAACCTGCCCTGGCGCAACTTTAGACCATTCCCCCTGGTCCTATCGCTTGTTACCAGGGAGAAGAGGCCGACCCCCACCTCACATAAACACATACACGCACATATATACACTTTTACACACAAATACTTTTTGTTCTTAACTCCCCTTCAGTGCTTGACAGTGTTTCCTTGCAATATCAATTCCAATCATATCTACCTTGGTATTATTCTTGAAGCCTTTAATTACCATAACTTTGTCCTTTTCAAATCCAACCCAATCATCTGTACCACACTCCAACGAAAACAATATTCCTCCCTCATTCCTGATGGTCATGCCCACTGTTCAGATTTCATTCTAAATTCATGAAAAAATAGACCTGCAAATACATTTTGCCTGAACTACTAACAAGCGTAATTCTCCAGCATGCAGTTTTTGTGTAGAGGAGAAGTAAGGGCAGAATTGGGCACCATAATCTTCTCTTTTTGTCATTATAGCAGAACTTCATTTGGGTGGTGCTGAGAGGTGATCTTCCAGCAGTCTCACTGTCAGCACCCAAGTCACCTCAGAAGCAGACACAGAAGGTATGTTCTTCAGCACGGAAAGGGACAGCTGATGGAAGAGAAGGGAGGTTAAATTTCATCCTTTTTGTGCGAAATACAGTAGGAATGCACCGCTCAGGAAAGTACTTGCTTCGTCACAAGGTCAAAAATTAGAGAGTTCCCCTGGTTCAGACAGGAGCATAGAGCTGGCTGCCATTTTTATTAGTTGCATGAATTGGTTTCCCAAGGCTGTGCCTGCACGTGGAGCGCCTCAGCGCCTGGACCCTGTGGTGGCTTGGGGACCACGGCAAGAAGCACCGAGGGCATCCCAGCCCCGCTCTGCCACATCACACCGAACCCCCCCAAGCCCACCTGGCGCATTAGTGGTGCTCATGGACTATCCTGCTGCTTCCAGTGACCCCATGAAGAGTGAAATGCCATCTTCTCCTTTGTTTTTAAACATCTGGCTTTTAAACATCTGGCTTTTAAACATCTGGGAAATCTAGTTGAAGTTAAAAGATAATATACCAAAGATTTCATTCAGTGTGACCGAGAGCCTGCAATACAGTCAATGAAGTTATCTGCCTTCAGTCCCAACGTTGCTTGGATTTAGTAGTGAGGAAATCTAGCGAACTAATAAACCAGTGCCTCCTGCAGCAAAATAGGCAGCTTCAGCAGCATATGTAGTTTTTCTCACCTCTAGGCTGTGTAGCCCGCATCTTCACAGAGGCCAGATGGTAGGAGTCAGCTCTGTGGGACTCCAACAATACACGCGTGACAAACATGTAGTGCTATGATCATGAGGAAAAGATGCCCTAATACGTAACAAAGTAAATGGGAGGGTTGCTTTACTAAACAATCGAAACTGCCTGAATCTACCTGGGCATTCTGGACCAACCTGCCCTGTCAAAAGTTATCTTCAGCAACGAACACAGCTACGAGTTCTGTAGCTATTCTGAAAACCTAGACCCTTTCCCCAAATTTTTCTTTTACCATGGAAAAAAGGAATCATAGGCTTCTTTCAGCACCACTATCCTTACCTTTAATTATTTGTTATGTAAATAATCAGATAATTTTGTAATCTCTGGGGCTCTATAGCAATGTTTTTTCTCTCTAGCATAACAAGGTATATGCCCCTCAAGTAGACGGTGCTTTACATGGAGTAAATCATTTACCATTGCTGGCAATCATTCACCCAGCTATTGGAGAAAACCAAGCGGCGCTGAGTGAAGGTCAGGGATCAGCTCCAGCCCAGACAGGCACGGCTAGGCTCTCACGGGTATGGCTTGAAATGGGCTGGTGGGAATCTACAGGCTGGTTCCCAAGAGTTGATTTGGGGAGGGGGACACGGTGGGCAGCACAGTGCCAAGGACACCCCTCTGCTCTGTAGCAGGCAGCCATGGGGCAGGGCCGGGGGGTCCCCTCAGGGCTGGGGTTCCTTTCCTTTTCCCATTTAATCTGAATATTTTTTTCTAGCTTGTTTACCTCTCAGCTAAAACCATTAGGAAAAAAGCAATGTCTGCAGACTGAATAGCTGTTGTAAATCCAATTATTTTATAATTCATGGGTGTTGTCCTTCAGCAGCGTCTTATGCTCACTTTCCTCCATGTCCAAGTGCCCTAATTGTACTTAATCTCTCCTCAGGCATCACAGCCATAATACCTAATTAGCACCACCAAAACAAGGTAGTCATTCAACCCATAAAGCAGGATAGGCATGGGAGGTACTTGGTATAACCTGCAACAACCACTCCAGCAGTATTTCCAGATCAAACTTCAATTTCCTCACACGTGCTGAAAAACCGCCATTATGTGAATTTAAAAGAAACCAATTCTTCTGACCAGGTCTTGTCAGTAGCCCTCGGTTGAACTCAGCTTACATTGGAGACTCATCTAGGGCTGGCACAGCTGAAATAAGCTGGCTCTGTGCAATTGCTGTGCCGATGAGCCTGCTTCGAAAGCCTTGTGAAAATACTAGGACGGCAGTGTGGCCCGCAGAGGTGTGACTAACCCTTTCTCATTCCAGCTAGAGACACCTTACGTGACTCTCAGCCTGAGATGACCTAAAATCTTAGAAATAAAAGGATGGCAACGAGCCCTCGTCCTTCCGTGCACGCTGTGCCTATGGTTGCCATACAGGTAGCCATCACGGTGCGTATCAGCTCACTAACTCAGTAACTCCAGTTTTCTACACTTGGGTTGTGCAGAGGCCTCTGTATTGTCCCGGAGTTGCACTGGGTAAAATCCCATCTCTATTAAAGGAAATGGCAGAATCCCTGGTGGCTGGGATTTTACCCCAGAGCTCTCCAGAGGCCTCAGGCTCACTTAGATCACGCCCACACAGTATCCAGGGTCTTCAGACAATTACGGTCTATGGATTTGTTGTTGCAACTTTTCCTCCTTTACCTTATCCTCTCATTCGCATTTCCAAAACATAAAAAAGAGAAGCATCAAATAAAGAACTGTGTCATCCTTGACCTCCATATTAATTTTGGTTTTGTCCGTAAGTCCTTTTCCGAGGCTGCAAACTGACCATCGTCGTGCATGATGTTAGAGAGCAGTACCAAAGTGCTAGCGATTGCCTGGCTAACACTGAAACTGTTCCTGCAGGAGTGGGAGCTTAGCGCAGCAAGTGAACGTTATTGCCCAGAGTTGCTAGTATTTCTTTTCAAACCACATCTCCAAGAAAAACCGAGGTACAGTGTATACTTATGCATGAGGGTTTGGAGGTTTTCACTGTTTTTTTTATTTTATTTTAACATTAACTTCTATTTACTCAGAGACACAGCGACGGTTTACTAATTCTTGCAGAGCAGCATGCTTGTATTTATTCCGAATTGCGTATTCACATCAAATACGTTGAAAGATGTGTTTTGGAAAATATCGTGTTTGTGCAAAGCTGGAAATGCAATTATTGTACCTCCGATCTACAGGCAGCCTGTTAGCTTTCCACGCCGTTCCGAGTACGGGCGTCAGATTTGAAACTCGGCTTAAGCGAGACCCGACATTTCTCCTACGAGAACGCTATTTTTAAGAGCGCCTGTGACGCACGTATCCCCCGCTCCCACGTTTGCCGCTCCCCCGGCAGGCAGGCAGCCCTGGGAGCGGGGGGGCCGTGCCGCAGGTTTCGGGGTGCAGCAGGCCCTCACCGCCAGGGGGCAGGAAACGCCGCCGCAAAGGCCGGGGCCGTGACCCGTGGGGCGGGGGCGGCCGGGACCCCCCGCCAAACCCCGCGCAGGGGGGGGCTGTTCCCGGCCCGGCACCCCCAGCCTGACACCGCGGAGCCTCCCGAGCGGCTTGGCCAGGCGCGGCGGGGCCCTGTCGTGGGCACCCAGTCAGCTGTTCTTATCCCTGCTCCTCCAGCAACGAGGTAATTCAGGTGTTTTATGGCACCCTGAAACTGCCGGCGGGGAACCCAAAGCGGGATTGCTCCCTCTCAGCTATTTTAGACTGAGGCTGAAGTGAAGAGAAATGTCTGGTTGTCTCCCCGCTGCTGACGGAGAGTCGTGCAGCCTATGGCGTTAGCTCCTGTCCACGCGCGGCACCGCGCTGCAGGGGTGTGCAAGGTGACGCCTAATGCCGTCGTGCCTTCCAGCGGGAGCTTGGCACTGCCTGACGTCTGTGGCTTGCAGTTCACTTCGGGAGCCAGAAGCTGCTGCCCTGCTGTCTTAGTGTCTTAGCACTGTGGGGTTTATGTATATATTTTACTCGATATTTTTGAGGAAAGAGGTAAATCTAGAAAGAGTTTTTCACTGAAATATCTTGAGGACAAGACACTTGGCTTGATAGATTTACAGCAGCTTTCCTTTCCACCCATGTTTGCGTTTGCTTGTCTTAATCCATATTTCCTGCCTCAGTTCCTCCTTCCCCTCTGTAAAGCCTTGCACATCCCAAACCTGCCCACACGGCACTGCAGAATGCCGTCACCGTTTTTGTTCTTTCTGGCCTCAGCACAGGCAGCTCTTGTAAAACAATGTCTTGGTTCCCAGCAGCAGCAGCAGGAGCTTTTGGGATAAATTTAATCTCCACGTGCACATCCAGAAGCAGACAGCGTTCATTTCATTGCGCAGCTCCATATTAAAGACCCTGTTTAGCTTTTATAAATGACTCACCCAATAGCTCAGTCCACCGAGGCCTGATTTCTAAGAAACAGTCTGGTCTTTAAACACATGCTCGAATGAGGGATCACAACACCAAATTAGCAGCACATGCGGACGTGACACTGGATTCATGCAGCGTGTGTGGACGTCAATACTTTGAGTCATTATTTTCAGGGACAAATCGGGGGTGCTGCTTCTTACACAACCTCTCCCAAGCCTTGCTACAGCAGAAGCTGCCTCTGTGTTCCTCCCTGGCAATGACCCACTTTGCTCTAGTATTATGAAAAGCAATAGTTATAAATAGTTATGATGCTGAGTCTTCTCTCCCATAGTGCTGGACAGATAGGAGAAATTTAACCTATTTGTCCTGCTGCAAAAGACTCATCTTCAAATCAGCTTGAACACACTTACAGGGTTGACTTCCCCTTGCAGAAACAGTACTGTACCTCTAATTTTAAAAGCATGTCTTTCTTGAGCACCTTGCTGTGATAGTGTGGTGGGTTGACCCTGGCTGGGGGCCAGGTGCCCACCAGAGCTGCTCTGTCACTCCCCTCATTCACCAGACAGGGGAGAAAAAGTGTAACGAGAAGCTTTGTGGGTCGAGATAAGGACAGGGAGAGATCATTCACTTATTATCATCATGAGCAAAACAGACTGAACTTAGAGAGAGGAAATTCATCTAATTTATTCCCAAACAGAACAGAGTAGAGGAATGAGAAATAAAACCAAATCTTAAAACTCCTCCCCCCACCCCTCCCATCTTCTCGGGCTCAACTTCACTCCCGGCTTCAACCTCCTCCCCCACCAGCAGCACAGGGGGACGGGGAATGGGGGTTACGGTCAGTTCATCACACGTTGTTTCTGCTGCTTCTTCATCCTCAGAGGGAGGACTCCTCTNGCCTGGAGCACCTCCTGCCCCTCCTTCTGCCCTGACCTTGATGTCTGCAGAGTTTCTTACATCTTCTCACTCCTCTCTCTGGCTGCAAAAGCTCTCTCTAACTGGTTTGTTTTGTTTTGTTTTGTTTTTTTCCCTTCTTAAATATGTTATCATAGAGGCGCTGATTGGCTTGGCCTTGGCCAGTGGCAGGTCCATCTTGGAGCCGGCTGGCCTTGGCTCTATCAGACATAGGGGAAGCTTCTAGCAGCTTCTCACAGAAGCCACTCCTGTAGCCCCCCTGCTACCAAAACCTTGCCATGCAAACCCAACACAGATAGACAGAGCTGAGTGCAGGAAAATGAAAGAGGACTTTGCAGAAGATAGTGTCTGTAAATGCCTAAAAAAATGGGAGAAAAAGTAATTTTAAAACTACACACACAGGCAGAGTTATCACAGCCATGCATGACCAAGAGTAAGTGTTGGGTGCAGTAGGAAAGGGCTGGGAGATGGAGGAGGGAGAAGAGGGAAACACTGCGCTTGGGGAGAAATTTCGATTTTGGCAAGGGTGCTGCAGGAAAGTGTTGCTTCAGCTCATGAAGTGTGACAATATCCACCCATTTCTCTCAAGTGTTGGTGAGCTTGTTCTGTAAATACTTTTGTGCTTTAGAACAGTAAACAGTGAGATGGAAGCATCGGATTCATGTAGAAAAGAGTGGAGATGAGGGATTTAGTTTAAACGCTGTCACCGATAACAAGTAAGCACTGAAGATATGTGCTTACATAGAAAGAGGGGAATGGTAGGCAGGGGAAAAATATCCTCATCTTTTTGCTCCTCTCTTTTTAGTTTACACATCATACAGTAGATAGTGATTAAATTGAAATATAACCTGTGGTATAGTGTGATCAGTTGGAAAAGTGAGACCACGAGAGACTTCAATTGATCACACAATAACAGATGGGGTAATAAAACCTGGGACAATAAGGAATATTTGCGGAACAAATGAAAGATCAACTTCCCTTCTGTTGCAGAAGCAAGAAAATAGGCAAGTGTTAAAGAACAATCTAAAAGGCAAATTGATGAGGGAAAGAACATATGGCAAAGATGGAAACTGTTAAATACACACAGAGGAAAATGTATGTTTTTAAACCGTCTTTACAGCACGCCTGTTTCTAGTTTTTGCATGCTTTTTTTTTTTGCTACCATTTGTGAAGAAATAATTTCTTGGATCTCAGTAGTAAAAGCATGAAGGAACTAGGTACAAAATACAGGTTCAGCAAAAGTTTAGAGAAAAGCACAATAGGCAGAGGAAAGAGAAAATAAGACTTTATCGCAGTTGATCTGAATAAAAATGCTACCAAGATCTTTTTTTCCCCCCCCACACCATTGTAAAGGCAATTATGCCCTGCTTAGAAAGTGAATGCAATTAGAAACGGGATGGGCATCGGCTCTGTCTAGGCACTGACACTGTACTTTCCAGTGCAGTATCCAAACAGCACCATCCAGTGTATCCCATGCTCCATTCTGCTGGGAAAAGAAGAAATAGAATAAACATGGGAAACATCGATAAACTACTCAAATACTGGAATCTCTTGCAACTACTCAGAGTCTTTTGGCTCGGCGTGCTGCGGGGCCAGGGGAGCCCAGCGGGTGAGACACAGTGCCCGTGCAGAGATCCAGCCTACAAGGGCAGTTCGAGGCACAGCCAGAGCTCGCTCGCTCCCTGTGGGACATGCAGGACCTCATATGTCCGGCACCTCAGCAGCCCCAAATGGTCTTCAACTTCTGCAGGGAGACAGATGTGCGGAGGAGAGGTACCCAGATCAGTGCTCGCTGCCACTCCCAGCTCAGCACATTCAGAGCAGCCTGGATGTGGCCAGTCGTCCGCATCCAGCAGTGACCACTCCGGGGCCCGTCCATGAGAAGTTCATCGCAGCCTCAGCACTGAGCAACCCAGCTCCTAACGTGGGCAGGAAGGTTGCCTTTAAACACATGCCTGAACTGCAGATTTTAGTGAGAATACCAGGCCCTGTTGTTCCCTCACTCTGTGCCCAGCTCTTAGGTAGGAAGGTCCCACAGAGTTCACTGGGACTATCCTATATTTAAAAGAAAGACCTGCCAGCTATCTGCCAGTTGCAGGGGTGCCAGAGGGTGACAGGGCTGTGGGTCACGCATGGGCACTGCCCGCTGGTGTAGTGGTTTCAACAGCAGAGATGTATAAACCCGCCCTGGGCCCCATAGCTGGATCTAGCCTTGTGCAATTCTTTGCAAGATCAAAAGTACAGTTGAACAGAATTGAGGTCGAACCTCTGGATGTAGAGGCAGCACCTTTTTTTCTATATTTCTATGTTTGTTCTAAACAAGTAGTTATTTCTTCTTTATGCTTCAATTCCCCTTTCTTATTGTAGTATGAAAAGGATAAATATAAGAAAATGAAATGCAGAAGTCCCTGCCTATCCCTACCCATAGCCCCATTTGAATACATCATAGTGCATCTTGTCATTCATGGTAATATGAGACTGACAACATGGAGACAACAGCAGCGCTGATGCTTATCACCTGGGCTACGCTGCAGAGCAGTGAGAGCTGTGTTCTCAGCAGAGCTTTTTCTGGGTTGTGACTCATGCAGAGCCCTGCTTTTCTGCTCCTCTCCCACCTGCTCTGACAAACAAGAGAGTTACAGATAAATAACTAACTAACCAGCTATTCTCATCAACCAGAATTCAATAAAGAAATTTAATATACTGCTACATCTCCTGCACGCAGGTACATCCAGATCTTGAATCCAACATCACCCTTGTGCAATGACCTGTGCTTTGACCCTTCCCACTCTGAAGGCTCAGTTGATGCTCTCCTGTCTCAGCCCTTCTTCTCATTTGCTGTCATTTACCTATAGCAGTAGGCCAATGAAGAGGGGAGTTTTCTGAGGACTCTACAGCCAGGAAAGAGCAGGTTGGGAGGAAGAGATGAAAAGACTGGGGGATGCAAGCAGGACAGTAATGCAAAAGCAAGTCTGGGCAGTGGATGAGAGTTTGCTGACAGCAGCTCTGTCACCCTGTTTAAGATCTTTCCAATGATGTAGGTAGGGTTTGGGGTTTATTTGTAAGGTTTCACTTCTCTCTTTTTTAAGGATGGGCATGTCTATGGGTCTCAGCACAGTTAAAGGTAACCAGATGGAAGTTACAAGAGTGAGCCAGAGTCTGTCTGAGGTTGGTGGAGAGTCCTCTTCACCCTACCCACAGCAGCAAAGCTGAGCCTGCAGAGACTTCAGAAGGTGAACTTGTCAGCCCAGCAGTCTTGTACTATCCAGTTAACTTTGACAAAGTGAATTAACATGGGGGCATCCACACATCTGGATGGGAGAGGATATGTGCTCTGTGAGCTTTGTCTGCACTGCCTTTCATCTTTTTGCCAGCTTAACGAAGGGGCAAAATCTTGACATAATCATAAACTCTTGACTACTTAAAAGTAGGGACTGCCTTTAGAAAGCTCACTAAAAAAAGGACCTCAATGTCTGTTTCAGATAGATAGGCACAACCAGAATTTAAACAGTAATAATATTGTGAGTGTCCATCAGGATACAATCACAATGCACAGCCAAATATCTTCTATGAAGATACCTTTATAGGCAGCCCATTAAAGAGCTGCTATAAATTCATTCTTTTGGCTGAACTGGCATAAGCATCTCAAAACATAGCAACAGCTTTCCAGTTTCTTGAGTGTTAGGCTTTTGGGCTCATCTTTCTGAAACACTTAACAGTTTCCTCCAGTCATTTTATGTTCTTTTCCTTTTT
>VXBL01003416.1:134788-147518 GCA_013400195.1 Aramus guarauna | reverse complement strand
TTTTTTTTTTTTTTTTTTGGAGGGGGGGCGTTGGAGGAGATATTTTTTGGTGTGTTAATACTGCAACAGTGAAGCTCTTCCCTCAGGCTGGTTTAATTTTGTGGACATCTGAAACATTTGGGATCAGATTTCATACTGGCAAGTAGGACAATGGCATTGCCATAATGAGCTGGAGGCTAATTTATAGGCTTTGCAGATGTGAATGTATTAGCATGCAAATCATGAACAGCCCCTGCCTATAAATAAAAGAACTTACCTTGCCAAGAGATGGCTGTCCCAAAAATATAATGGCTATTATAAATTATAGGCAGGTGTCAGATTTCAGCTTCCTTTGTATTCTTGTTTGTGCTTCTCTAAAGGAGCATTTAAAGATGAAATGTATAATACAATGCATGGCACAGGCAGTTATAATCTTTGCTGCCCGGTACTATTATTACCTTTTGCCAACTGCTACTCCTTCATTTGTTAGAAAAAGAGCTATTTAGTCTTGCCAGCAACTTTGAATAATATGTTACTACATCATAGTACTCTGAAAATGAATGATAAACTGCAGTGAATGCACTGAACTGTGGCTCAAGAGAAGTTTTGTGTTCACAGCTCTGCCTCAGACGTAGCTCTTCCTCAGATATTGTGTGTGGCCTGGGGCAAATGGTTTGAGCAGTCCATGCCATCATTTCTTTAGCTAAGAAATAAGCAAAATTACAGTTTGTTTTACCTGTGTTTTCTGTTTATAGAATAGAATCATAGAATCATAGAATCATTTTGATTGCAAAAGACCTTTAAGATCATCGAATCCAACTGTTAAACTAGCAGTGCCAAGTCCACAATGAAACCGTGTCCCTAAGTGCCACTTCTACAAATCTTTTAAATATCTCCAGAGATGGTGACTCAACCACTTGCCTGAGCAGCCTGTTCCAATGATTGACAGCCCTTTTTGGTGAAGAAAGTTTTCCTAACATCCAATCTAAATGTCCCTTGGCACAAATTGAGGCCATTTCCTCTTGTCCTATTATTTGTTGCTTGGGAGAAGAGACCAACACCCACCTGGCTACAACCTCCTTTCAGGTAGTTGTAGAGAGCAGTAAGGTGTCCCCTCAGCCTCCTTTTCTCCAGACTAAACAACCCCAGCTCCCTCAGCTGCTCCTTATGAGACTTCTGCTCTAAACCCTTCACTAGCTTCATTGCCCTTCTCTGGACACGCTCCAGCACCTCAATGTCCTTCTTGTAGTGAGGGGCCCAAAACTGAACAGAGTACTCAAGGTGCGGCCTCACCAGTGCCGAGTACAAGGGACAATTGCTTCCCTAGTCCTGCTGGCCACACTATTTCTGATGGAAGCCAGGATGCTGTTGGCCTTCTTGGCCACCTGGACACACTGCCAGCTCACATTCAGCTGGCTCTTGACCATCACCCCCAGGTCCTTTTCCCCCAGGCAGCTTTCCAGCTTTCCAGCTTTCCAGCCACTCTTCCCCAAGCCTATAGCGTTGCATGGGGTTGTTGTGACCCAAGTGCAGAACCCAATAGTGTTTTGGGGTAAAGCCTGTTTTTACTGTCTATCTATAGAGGGTTGTATATGTTGGCATACACTGGGCACTTTTGGCAGCAGAAAAAACAGCAGCTCAAATCCTATGGGAGCAAAAAATCTAAGTTTTTGGGATTTTTTCCTTTTCTTTTGGAAATTGATGAAAATAACTTAAGGAGACTGCACTTACTAATGTGATTGGCTTTATCAAGCCATGGACACATGCAGTGTTGATGTCTCTATGAATTTGCCAGTTGCCTGCCACTCCCTACTTCCCCAAAACACCTTTTAATACAGAAGAGCAGAAGCAGCAAAACTGAAGGAATCCTACAAGTTTTGTCAAACCACATTGCCTTGTGGAGGAGAGAATCCCAAAGCATTGCCTTCCTCCCCTAAAGGAGAAGCTTTACAGTGAGGTCAGAGAACCGCAGAACTGTTAACTTTTGCTGCTCATAGAGCAACTCATTTCTTCCTAAAGTTTTTTTTTGGTTTTGTTTTGTTTTGGTTTTTTTGTTTTGTTTTGGTTTGGGTTTTTTTTGTTTGGTTTGGGGTTTTTTTTGAGGTTCATTGCAGTGGAAGAAAAATCCTTCTGAAAGTGAAATAGACCTGCTGGAGAGAAGGCTCACTGACAGCTTTGCCTATTTTATGGACGTGTTACATCAAGCTAAGCCTTTGCCATCTGCTTTGCGCCGGATTGTAAATGAAAAAAAAAGTCCCAACCAAACAAAAAGAACAAATCACAAGAGCATCAAGGAGATAAAAGTGATTTAACTGCCTGTATATGCTCTGCCAGCAATGCAGCTTGCACTGAAGATGTTCTTTCTCATGATTCAGACACAAATCATGAGGAAAACAGTTCACACATGACACAGTAAATTTCCTGCTGAGCTGGAGTTTTCTTGAAGCAAACCTGACTCCACAATAGGGTTCAACTGTACTTACATGAAATTATGTGAACTTTATGTAAAGACTGTCCTTAAATATTTTTTATATGGTTTGCAGCTTAGACAGTAAGGCACAATGGGGTGTGAATTATTTAAGGGATAATGCCCATGGTGGAGGAATGCACGAGGCAATAAATGGCTTTTATAGGTAACTCAACACCACAGCAAGGCTGTGAGATATCTGAGAAGCACAGAAGGCATTAATTGAAAATATGTCCCAGTGCCATGTTCAACAAGGACAAAGTTAAACAAACACAAATGTGAAGATTGTGGTTTTCTGGCTACACGAGAATTTGGGAAATCTATGCAGCTGGTTTGCTAGAGAACAACCATCATAAAGCATTGAAGTGAATAGATTAATGGGGCAAATAATTAGGAAGGGGGGAAAAAGTGATGAGATTCAGCACACGCAGGTGTCAATAAAGATCCATCATCCATGGGAAACTTACTTTTTGCACTCAATGATAAATCCTCGTATTGACATGCAGCTTGTTACATGGTATTCTTGCTGCATTGTTAAGCACAAAGACAAAAGACATGAACCTTCCATACAACATATCATAAATCTCTGTAATGCCCATTTAAGGGTTTTCCCTTAAGAAATTAAATTATAATCTAATGTGCTGTATTCATCTGTGGAATGCAAATTCCTGTAGAACTGGATTCATTGTGAGCATAATGGGGAAGGATCATTAATGAAAAGATTAACAAGCAGCATATCTATTCCTTGAATTTCTCTTTAAGTTAATTAAGTTAATAAAATTTAATTAGTATCCAGACGTTTGATTTTCTCTTCGGATTATGAAACTAGAGACTCTAAACTGGTATGTATATATAGATATGCTTCAGCAGAGAAAAATATAGGCCTACTTCTTCTGCTGGCATAACCCTACTGGACCATCTCCCATGACATTGAAGGACCCGTGTCAGCTCAGAAATACCTGCAGTGGCTAACCGCTATTTACAGTAACAGCCTTTGAGAACAAAGGCTGAGCATACAAGAATTGCTGCTGCCCTCCTCAGAGGGTAGAATGCATGCACATACACCACATGAAATAAGTGAGGCATGTTAACTTGTGTTATTGGGAAGGGTTGTGGTGGCTAAAGGACTTGCTTCCACTTCTGAAGGGAAATCCTACAACAGTGATTGACCCTTGCTGCAGGAAGGTGTGTCTTCATTAAGTGGCCAATAACAGTAAATTAGTTTAGAACATTTTGCACAAGGCTGAACAGAAACGAATGGAACTTCAGAACTTAATCAGAAAAAAAGACAATGATTTATTCTTCATATAATTTATATTTATATATCCTTAGGCATCATGACTAAATCCTCTTATTCTGATATCTACATTGCTATTCATTAATGAGTCAACGATGCTCTGTTCTTCTGCACCATGAAGATCAACTTACCCTTGACATGGCAACTATTGGACTAATTTGTTCCCAAATGAAGAAATTATTCAAGTTAAACTCTTGGTATTTCAGAAGAAAATGTTTCCATCTTCCACCCAGATCAGAAAAGGCACAGTAAATGAAATAAAAGATATTCTCATTGATAATGACATGTCACTGCATGAAATGAATATTGTATCTGCAATATATATGTCATTTATAAAGTTGGCTGGCATTATAGGTGAAACTACCTTAAGGTTACCTGGCAACTACCACAGTACAATCTCATTTTCACTCACTTTGCCAAATACTAACTGGGGCTGAAATCTTCCATCTGGAAGGGAGCAGGGGTGATTGCTTTGCATTTTGATCAGATTAGTTTCACTATTTCTCGACAAAAGAGAGAAGATAATATTTTGCCAATGTTAATACAATCTGATTACCTTTCTTTGAGAGGATGTACTGTCCTCGTTTGTTGTCATGAAGAATTAAAACAAAATGTATGAGTGGCTTATGTATTAGGGTTATGCTTTTTGCTGCATTGTGGAAACCTTGTCCAAATCTGTCCAAATTTCAGAAAATCAGTCTATATGTGTTCAGTAAAGTCACTAGTTCTTACCAGCTAAAATCTCTGAAGAGTGTTTTAATAGTTATATACTAATACTCTGCACCGTAAGGGACCAAAGACAAGCTTTCCTGTATTTGCAAACCTACACACCTGTAGGTGGTCAATAGCGTGTGACGCAGGAGCTGAGAGCAAACAAACTTGCTTATCTTGTACCATAATGGTGTCTGTGTGACTTAGCAGTGCCCAACCTAGACATAAATTGGTTACTCATGTCCTAAACGGAGAGTAGTGCAGTAACAGATAGCTCAATCCAAGTTACTCTAACCTGATTCAGACTAGAACTGTCCCACATAAAAGAATATGTCAGCTAACTCTAAAGATCTACAAAGGGATAGATTTCATTTTCTGGAATGAACTGGACTAGAACTGGGCAGAGTGAACAAGGAGGCTGGGACTGTGAGGAGCATGAAGCTGGATGAGCATCTGGACTTTAACACAATGCACAGGCTGCACCTCCATGTTCTTTTAACAGCTCTGCTTTTGCATGTACATTCTAACTAAATACGAGAATATATGAGACAGAATAGCAAAGACAGATGAAAAAGAAAAAAGGACAGAGTCATCATCTCTTGTAAACCAGCTGTCAGGAAATCATGGCAATATTAATTCAGAGCATCTTTTATTCAAGCTAAATGTCAAATGCTACTGTTCATGTCTGAACATTCATTGGTGTTGAAATTTTACACAGAACTTCTGTGTTAAGATCTAATGTCTTTTTGTAAAATAAGCCATATACACAAAATCATTCTGAGAAATTAAGTACCTGAAAAGGCAAAAAGATACCTTATCTTCCAATAAAAGAACAATCCTCTTCAGTCCAGTGGTCTGGCTTCTTATTATTCCTATCTCCCTATTCTTTACAGGCCCAGAAAAACAAAAACAAAAAACAAACCAAAACAAACAAACAAAAAAACCAAAACAAAACAAAACCCCAAAAAAACCCAAAAACCAGGCAAACAAGGGCAGCTACTCTGCAGCAGCCTAAGCTCTCACACAGCAAAGGAGAGAGCACATTGCGAAAGTAAAGGGCTATGGTAGAAAAGCCTCTCTCTTTTCACAGCAGTAAGACCTGAAATCAGACAGTTCCCCTGGTTGCAATTGTGGCAATATAATGTGAGGGAGAAGAGTTGCATAGGTCCAGTCGTGTACTGCTGAAATCAGTGAGGCTTACAGTAGCACTGAAAGCAAAGCTGCTGCTAGCCATGTTTAAGATCAAGCCAACAAAATACATTCACACTGTATCCCTATAAATAGTCATTGTTCTTTAAAGGACCATCATTCTAGTAATCTTCCAAACATTTTCATCTTTTTTTTTTTCTTTCTGCTTACCCTATAGTATACCGTAGATAGCAAGGAATCCATTTTGACTACTAGAAACCAGATGAACCTGTAGCCTTGGTTATTAGATCCCTTTTCCCCCAAGGTTTTTCATTTATAGACTGAGTGTATTTGATCTGGAAGCTATGGAAATCCAAACTCTGCAATGCCATTCTTTGAAATCCCCTTTCAAAATACATGTTGGGAAACACTCTGTCATTCTGTTAAGTTTTCCATTTAATGTAAAAGTCTTAAAAACATACATCTGGATAACATTGCGCTCTCTCAAGCCTATAAGGCTATGTGCTTGTGTGCCTATTGCTGTAGTAAGAGCTTTTGTGTGGTTCAATATCCATTTAGCATTGGATTTTCAGAGGCAATTACTGTCCACTCTTAGCAAGTTGGAAGCTGAATGCTATATTCCCTCTGATTATATCTCCAGAAAGTATATGCCAATAACAATCTTAGCTTTGATTTCACATTGATTAATACTAGCAGTGCAATATAAAAGGGCATCACTCAATGTGCAAGTTCGTCGGTCAGCTTTAGCAAACTGCTGCCTTGAAGAACATCCCAAGAAAAACCTCCAAGCATGTGACTATACCACAGGTCTACTTACAGGTCAACTTTACTGTTAATTTGCAATTTAAGTGGCAAATTGAGGAACTCAGCCCTGTGCCCAGTCAGATGGCAGAGAGAGAGGTATAAGTAATTGATAGTCTCCTCATTCATGTTGGAAGTATTGAACACGGTCTAGCTTTGAGATGTCGACAAGGAGTGTCTGCAGGGACAAGAGCATATGGGGAGTAACAGATCCTTATATCCTTTGGAAGAGCTTTTGGAGTCCAGGGCTTACCTTCCTTGAAATAAGTTCCTACCTATTATTGTGCAGAAAAAAGCATACTAAATAGGCACCAAATTATGTTCTGGAGCTAACTCACTCTCTTAATTCAAAACATTTTGTCTTTTAAATCTTCTAAGTTGGTCTTTAAAGTTTGCAAAATAAGTACTATTGACTAACAGAGTCAAACCACATCTCAGAGAGTTCAGGGGCAGCATGGAGAAGAAAAGGGAGAAATTTTTTCATGTTATTCTATGATTCTATGATTCTATGTTGAGTCTTTATATGTGAATATTATATGAATGCATAATAAGAAGGCTCTGACTTGAATTTTGCCACTATTGCATTGTAAAACTGAAAACATTCCCCCGAAAACAGGGAATTAATTTTTCAGATTAATCTGTCTGTGGCAGAACAGAATCTGCAAATGAACACTATTAAATAAACTATTTAACGTGTCCCTTTGTGCTTCTCTTTACTTTGCACTATACTTAACAAATTTAGGGATTTCCCACAGAGGAGCCATACATTAAAATTTCAAATAGTGGCATGAAAATCTGTTTATCTATTTTAAAAAGAGCATATTATGTTGAAAACTTACACAATTTCAGCTTTTCTAGGAATATTTCTAGTACTTCAACCCATTTATTTACATGCTTAACACTAAACACGGTATGCAAATCACAATCCATTTCCTGGCTGGCAGAGATATATGTTGTTAGGTCTTACTGACCTTTCTTGACTTTGCTTCACAAGCATCTGACAGCTGTAGATGCCATGATGTCCTTGTTTCCTAATAATGAGAGACATCTTTTTATCAGTCAAAGGCCACAACAGATTTTAAAGCAGTTTATGGCCTCAAATATGTATAATGCATTTCTAACTTTGAGTGACCTACATTTCATACAGCTATATGGCAAGTTATCAGTTCAGTCTCTTTCTAGACACAGCTTCAGATAGTTTGATTTTGCTCAATTTGCATCTTGCAAATCTATGATGGCCAGATGGTACAATCCTGACTTTTGCATTCAAGCTTTTTAATGTACTGCTCTTACACTCTTAAGATCTCTTTCCATGCCCCTGGGATTATGGGGAGAAAAGTGGGACACAAGGAGTCCTCTGAAGTTTAGCTGTCTGGCCAACTCGGAACTTTTGTGATATTAAGCTTAACTCCACAGTTACTTGTAACTTCCTCCACCCTTGAAGCCTTTTCAGTAGAGTCTGATGGAAGAAAGAGAGCTTTTACAGTTCAAATCTTTATGCTGCCTTTTCCCATTTATTTACTCTTCTTTCCAAATTCTCATATTTCAGGGTAGAGCAGAACTGGAAATGGTACAGAAAAGGACAATCAGTATGACCAAAGATTATATATGAAGATTAAATAGAATAGTCCACTGTAGAGTGGAATAAGAACAGCTGAGAGAGGACGTACTCAATGAATAAGGAATCATGAATGGTGGGGAGAAGGTGAATAGGGAAAGCTTATGCAGTGTTTCTCACAGTACCAAAGCTAGGTAGCATCAAAAACCTAAGCAAAAAGAAGGTAAAGCTGTATGAAAAAGGTATTTTCTTTTGTTTGTGTGCAACTCACTGTGGAACTTGCTGCTACACGATGGCTGTGAAGGTCAAAAGAATTAAAAAGTTTAAAAGGAATTAGATACATTCACAGAAGAAAAATCTTTCAGGTATTACTCAATACATGAAGATAAAACCACTCTCAGGAAGTGCCCAGTCTGCAAATTCATAGAAATGGGGAGAGTTTGCCAGAGGAAGAGGCACTATACTCTTTCTACCCTTTCTCTAAGAATCCCCAACTAACTTTTGTCAGAAATAAGCTACTGGGTAAAAAGGACCTTGATATGACCCAGAATAGCTGTTCCATGTTCCTGATACCCTCTTCGGTTGCCTTTGCAATTCCACAGGGAGATGAGAAGATTATGGCAGATTGAAGGCAGTTAAGGGGATTTTTGCCTTTCCTCTGCCTTTGCAGAAAATGTGTCTCAGCAGAGCCAGAGAGTCTTGTCTCTTATCCTACCACGGATCTCAAGACTTTACTTTTGCTTCAACTGTTCTTTGCAGAATAATTGATGTAAAGTTATGTTGAACAGACAGCACTGAATATACGCTAGTTTTATTCACAGCTCCCGCTTCAGGGGGGGTTTCTCCTTAACTCTCTAATCCCTGCACTCAGCAGCACCCGTTGTTGCTGCGCTTTGCAGTGCTTTGCCTTTGCTCAGCAAGGTCATGCTGTGGAGGGTGCAGAAAGCAGCACCTGCTCAGGAATGCCTTCACTGAGCACTCAGCTAGCCTCTGGTAACTCATTGTGCAATCAGGCAAAGAATGACAGATACCACTCTATCATTAATGATGTGGTTACAGTCTAGACAACCAAAACTAAAACCAAGCCTTGACAAGGATCTTGTTTGTCTGAGTCTTGCAGCTCTCTGGGAGAGGGAAGGAAGGTACCTTTCTCTAGTATCAGGTGTTACGAAGGTGCTGGTGAGCCCATGTCCCAGCTACAGCCTCCTTCACTTCAAGTTTTTTGAGCTACAGTTGTCCTACATGAGGAGAGTTGCATGTACAGAGCTTCTTGAGGAAAACTGAACCCAAGCTTCTTATGTGAGTCTGGTCAGTCCAGTCATGGGGATGCTTCCGGGAAAAAAGTAATTTTGAAAAATCTGGCTAAGCACCATTTTTGAACCATGGAACCAGGTGGTTTTCCTGTCATTAGAGGGTATTTCTTAGTATTTTTTAATTAAACTGGAAGATCTCAGGGACACAGCCCATCTCTTTGGTCCACACTGTTCAGCATCTGCATTGTACAATGAGATCCTGCCAGAGTGTATTGTTAAAATGGCCAAAGCACAGGTAATACATGAGTGATGATGACTAATAGCAAATATATGTGATTATCTCGCAGTCCAACATGCCTTTGTCTTATATTTTCCACCGTACATTTGCTTCTTTTCTAGGATCTAAGACTAGTGACTGGACAGGTGTGTACAGGGACAATATGGCTATATGGTATGGGAAGACATTTAAATTAACTCCACATTGCCTTCCTTGGCTACTGGAAGGAACAGAGTCATAGTAGCATGGAGATCGTTGAAGGCAAGCGTATGCTGTTCCTTAACTCTGCTTACTAGCCTGGATGGAGAATTGTACTAATACAGCTCTATTACTTTGGGTATCTCGAGTAGCTTGGCTGTGCTTAAACACTTCTTGGTTGTGTTCAGAGTCATGGATATATCCTGGGATATAATCTGCATTCACGTAACACAAAAGATCAGTAACATTGCCCAAAGAGAGAGTCCCAAAGCCACCTTGCATATCTGCCACTGCGAGTTAGTGATGCATAACCACTGCATTCTGCAGATAACAGATCTGCACGGGATCCTTCTGACTCCCAGTTGGACAACGCTTAAGCTGTGCAGGGTAACATGAGACCTGAGTCCTATGTAGCCCCTACTACTGTAGAAGATTCCTGGCTTTCAACAGCCAGCACACGGCAAGGACTTAGGAGCTGTAAGAGTGAGTGTAGAAGCTTAGCTGTCTCATCATGGCAGAAGATAGGAAGTTTCTCCTCCATCACCCTTACTCTGTACCTAGACTTTCAGATCTTGTGACATCCTAGGCCACTTGCCTTGAAGGGGAGCCCAAAGCACATGATTAAACGTGACGTCCGCCCTGTACAAAGCTCAGTCAGTGACTGACTTCCAGCAGGACATGGTTACTGTGTATTTATGTGTTTACAACAGATAACAGAGACAAGGATTGATGGAGTCCTGTTTGTTTGGAGATGGAAGGCCTTACATGGAAAGTGTCAGCAAGCTGGCTCATGGTACTCTGACATACATCCGCTCAGGAAGATTCATCACATCTTACTTGTTTTTCCATCTGCATAATCTTATAGGCAGACCTTAAGATGCTCAAGAGAGTCTGAACGTGACCTTTGTGTCTTTCAATGTGCTGACATAACCAATGGGAAAAAGTGTTCAGCAGCACAGAATCCATTTTGCTTGAAGATATTGGACAGTGAGTGAAACACAAATAAATGCAAATCTTGATGCAGTGACATCAGCATCTATGAAAACACTATAGCTCTGGTCAGGATTTCAGCTGAAAATGGCTTCCTGTAGAGACCACAGAGAAATTAACTAGTGAGTTGATGATGCATATAGCTAGAAAATAATCTGAAATGAAAAATTAATTCAGTTTCATCATTGGCTTCCTGAAAATAAGCAATTAATTATTTACTATGAATAGATACATATTTATCTTTTAGCCTTCCACAGGTCCAAATGATCTCTGGTACATCACTTCTACATTAAAAAGACCTCAAACACCATCACAGTTCTTTTTGTTGTCTTCCCCTCAAGAAAAAAAAAATAAAAAAAAAATCAAAGACTTGAAAACACAGAAGCCAATGCCCATCTTAATTTTCCACTAAGAATAAAGAAGAAGCATGTAGATGGGGAACATATAGATGAGCCTTGACTTATAGCATCATGCTTCACTAACAACCCTGGCCACTAGCTGTTACTAGTTTTTCATTCCAAGGAAGGTGGTGGAGCAGGGTCAGAGATAAGAAACTGGGAAACTACTTCCACTTTCTTAGAGGTAGGTTTGCACCCTGGAATCTGAAGCTTAATGGTCTTTCTGTTACAGCTTTGCTTTTTGTTTGTTTGTTTGTTTTTGTGGGGTTTTGTTGGTTTTTTTTAAACCTTTAGTATTGCAGCTCTAGGTATTCCCTATCCATCTCTAGACCTTTCTGGCATCATCGTAAATCCTTTTCTTCAGACATGAGTTTTACATTCTGGCCTTAAAATGCAACTATGGATTATGCATTCATTATACTTCTAAACACAAGCAGGATCAGCCCTTGTAAGTATTTGGATAAGGGACAGCCTTTGAAAGCCCAATATCCTATGGGAAATGCTATGGCTGATTCACCAGGTGCCAATATTCTGTCTGGTAATTCACAATTGGTACTGTTCCAATTAACAGTAGGAGACATAACCGCTAATACCACCAGCTGCTACCTGGACTGCATTTCTTATCTGTTGTCTTTTTCTTTTCCTAGCCTGTTTGTCCTCTTGTATCTTTTGAGAGATATTCTGCAACAAGACAACAGCATTAAAACACCCAATTAACATTAACTGATGCAGCTGCAAAAAGGGCAAGTAGCATTTCCTGGAGATAAGGCAAGGAAACATCAAACTGAAGAAGGCAGGAGTTTTGATGGGTAGAAAGCATTCGGGGCACCAAGAGGAAGGTCTGAGCTAGCAGAGTGGCTGGTCTCTCTCCCAGGGGGTGCCTTGTTGGGGACACACAGGGGTGCAAGTGCTTCTCAAGGCACAGGCAAGTAGGTTGAGTTGTGACCTTCTGCATCTGCTACCTGGGGAGAAAGGCATAGATCCTGCAGGGGTCATAGCCATTTATTTGATCTCACTGGTTTCAGAGGATGACCAGCACCCGCACACGCTGGCGTGCACGCCTGACTGCCTGCGTTCCTCCCTGCGTGGCTCTGCAGGGGGCTGCCCTGCGGCAGGGCTGCAGGGAGAGGAGCGCCGGGCTGGCGCGGCTGGGGAACAGGAATCCGGGCCTGCAGGCCCCGGCGGCGCTCAGCAGCAGGGCCGGGGGCGCCTCAGCCCTGCAAAGCCCAGAAAGCGTTTCCGAGCTCCGGACGCGGGCACGCCGCCCGACTCCGCAAGTCCCCCGGCTGGAGCTGCTGGGCCTGAACCGCACGCACGCACGGAGCCCACCCTCCCACTTTCTAAGGGCAGGCAGGGGCTTGCCGACGCCCCCCGCCCGCCAGCCAGGCCGCCGGTCGCCATGGCAACCGGCCAGGCCGCAGCCCGCCCGCGCCGTGTTCCTCCCCCGAGGGCGGCTGCCGCCGCGGGGGGCCGGCTTCGGCGGCGCCATCGTCCGCTGCGCTCCCCAGGCCCTCCACGGCCGGCGGCAGTTGCCGCCGTCGCCTCTCTTCCCGGCGCCGGGAAGGGACTCCCTGCGCTCCCGGGGCGCGGAGAGGCCGCAGCCGCCGGGCTGTGCCCGCGGCGGGGGGGGGCCGGCCCGCCCCCCCCCCCCC
>VXBL01003416.1:111018-134727 GCA_013400195.1 Aramus guarauna | reverse complement strand
GAGGAGGAGGAGGGACTCCGCAGCGGCAACAACTGACGTGTCCCCTCCATGGAGCTCGGCGTGATTCATCAGCGGCGGCGGGGCGGCAGCGGGGTGCCGCGCACCGTCCCCGCATAGGCACGGCCGCAGCGGTGGCAGCCCCGGCACCGTTCTGCCGCCCGCAGCGTCCTCTTCCCCCTCGCCGCCCGCTCCTCTGCCCTCGCGGCCACGCGAGGATCCCGGGGGAGGCAAAATGGAAGAAATCTTGCGAAAGCTGCAGAAGGAGGCGTCGGGGAGCAAACACAGGGCCATCAAGGAGAGCTGCACCTGGGCCATCGGTAAGGAGCAGCGGCGCCGGGCTGACACCGCCGCGGCCGGGCTGCCCGCGGGGGAGCGGAGCGGGCGCGGCCTGGCCATGCCCGTTGCGGTGCGGGGCAGGAGCCTCCGACGGGGAGGTTTGGTAGCGGCGGGGGCAAAGAGACCTCAGCAAACTTGTTCCGCGCTGGCCGCCGAGCCTCCAGCGGGCGGGGAGGGACCGGAGCGCCTCAGGCGGTTCAAAATGCCCGGGAGCTCCGCGCTGCTGGAAAGGGCTGTGGCACAGGCTGGCGGTCCCGGAGAGCATCCATGTCCCCCGCCACTCCCCTTCCTGAGTCTGCTTCGTGAGGCTTGCGAGGCAGATGCGGGTATCAGTAGCTATCAGTTTCTGTGTACGTTGGGGAGGGTGGTGTGTCTCCTCTAAAAGCCCCCTCCCCCCGCCGAATATTCGCAAAAACCCTCCAGTACAGTTTTCACTGCTGGCTTACGTTTGGCCATCTCTTTTAAAAGCTAGATATTTTCTTTTACTGGATTCCATGAGCTCTCTTATTCTTACTGTGTAATGGAAATAATAATCAATAAAACAAGTTATTCTTTTAAGGGAATATGAGCTGAGGTACATCTCAGCATCCACCCATTTTGCCTGTGACTTGAAGTGCTTTTGATGCTAGCTACCTGGTGCACTAATCAGCAAGACCCTTAACTTACATCAGCATAACTGTGATACTGAAAATTGCTTTAAATTTTTATTTTTTATCCATACATAGTTCTAGCAATCTGTGGTAGTTTATACCTGTTGCTGTCTTATTACTGGTCTTTCAGCTTGATGTTCCGTGGGTTGCTTCATTAATTGTGCGTTACTCTTGCACAGCAGCCATGCTAATATCCTCTGTACTGTTCCAGCTCTAGTATACGTGCTGCTGAAGTGCTGGTATGTGAAAGGGAGTTCACTGAGGAGATGGTACTTGGTGCCTTCTCATTGGGCACCCAGTGTCCTGATTTGTGCAAATCTTTGGAGACTTGAAGCAGCAGTGATTGTTTTCTGTCAGCTGGAGTAGATATACACTTTAGGATCACTGGTTCAGAGATTGTAGCCAGATGTATTATTATAGTTGAACTCAAGAGTTTCTTTTAAAAGCCCTATTGTTTCCTTTGGTTATACAGAAACCTTGGATTCTCCTGATGCTGCTATCAAGATACCTCCATATCAGCTAAGGTGAGAACATTTAGGTGTTGAATCATGTGCAGCTGTGAGTGTTTGTGAAATTGAAGTAAAAATTTGAATTAGAAGTGAGGCAGACAGAGGAGAGGGCTGAATCTATGTGATTTCTTTAGTTTGTAGATACACATATCTAGGCTGGTAGTAGTGGATAATTTGCTGATGAGCCCTTGGCCTCTATCCATGAATGAAATGTGTTAAAATGAGCATGAGTATGAGTATGTATAATGGTGACACTTGGTTAGAAAGGAGGGCTGCCTTATGGTCTAAAGAATTTTCCTTCTAAGTGACAGCCTTCAGCATAAGTGATAATGCTTCTCAGTCTTCTCAGTGTGCTTGTTTTCTTTTAAATCTAGACCAGTTTTTTGTTTACTGAAAATAAATATTCTAGAAACTGAAAGGTTATATCATCATATAGCTAGGACGCTGGGTAGGAACTAAAATAATACAGTTTCTATGCCTACTTCTTCCTTTAGCCTGCTAGATTATCTTGAGTAAGCCTTCTCCATTCTTCCTGCCTCCATTTGTACACCTATAGAATGGGGTAGGTGGCACTGCCCTAATCTATAGAGCTATTTAAGATCTCATTTTGGAAATTCTGATTGCTATGGAGAAATTAAATAGGCAAAATTATTCACTGTCCCTTCTGACAGAACCATTAGGAAGCATCAAAAGAAAGTAGCAAGTGCACAGTTCAAAACAGGAGGACACTCTTTTACAGAGCTTATAGTTAAGATGTGAAAAGCTTAGGCTTGCCTTATTAGAAAATGTAATGGATGCTAAGAGTTTGCATGGGTTCAAAAAGCACCTCAGCAAATCTACGGAATTGATCGAAGTCTATCAGATGCAAAGGTACCCCTTCTTATTCAGAAGTCAGATATGATTGACTTTATAAGAGAGTATGTAGGAGTGTCGCTATAAATTTGGCCTGTCCTGTAGTCCTAAATATCCTCTGTTAGATGCTGACAGTGGTGATGCTTTTTTACCAGAAAATTACTCTCCTGGGAGTATTTTTATCACCTCATTACTCCTCATTGCTCCTTTCAGATATGCTTGGTGCAGCTTTGTGCAAGGAAAATTAGGGATTGAAGAGCTAGTTATTCCAGAGTGGTCACCAAATAGGGAAGGAATAAGAGCAGTTCTTTTGCTACTCTGAAATCCTGTCAGCTGTAGTCCAGAAGGGGCCTCAAGTCAATGGGGAGTGGATGTAGCACAGGTCTGACATGACCAGTGCCAGACACATGCATTTCCAACACAGGTTGGGCAACTGAGAACAGCTGGATAAGTAATTCCCAGTGGCTCTGTTAGATTACGTTTACTTGGCACTGTGGTTGGAGAAAACTTGGCTCTTTATCTTCCCATTTATCACCCTTCATCTTTAATACAGTATATGGTCTCTCTTTTTAAGTACTATTCTCATTCCCTATGAATTAGTAAGTTAGTTGTTACCACATTTCTTCCTTTTTCACTTGCCTACTGCCTCTTTACAGATATGCCTGCCTTTTTCTCTTCTTCCTCCAATGTTCTTAATGTTATATTTAGTTGGGTTTTTTTCCACTGTAAATCCTAATCTTTTTAAATAAAGCTAATACTTTCACAAGTATAGCTATGATGAAGTAAGCTCTCAACGTTAGACTTGTCAGTAACAATACACTCAATATTACTGGATGCTTTACAATATAAAGGATGCACTAGAGAATTTGAATAAAAGCTTTTGTTGTGGGGTCCTTGGTATCATTCTGCCACGTGACCTTGGACAGTGTGGTGTTGCTGTTACCGGTACTCTGAGCTTACTCTTCATTTTCTGCTAACAAGCTACTGCCACACTCCAGATCAGCACACTGGCCACATCTTGGACTGGAGTTCGCTTGCATGATGTGCAAATTAGATAAAAGTTCATCTTTGCTTGGTATTTGTTAAAGGACAGCACTGTGATGGCTTGGTTCCTAACTCTGTAAAAGAATAGTCTTGAAAATAGAGTAATAGCAATGACCAGAAATACAGCCAAGATGGGTGCAGGATGGGCAATCCTGACTATGTCCCTTTCCTGCTTTCATCTGGATCAGGTGCGCATTGCATCATCTGCTGTAACACAGATCAGCCCCTGGCTGATCATCCACTTTGCCATTCACCCTTTCTGCTGTAATATTTTGGGGTGCAGTAGCAGAGCCTGGGGATATGATCTGGAATATTCTGTGATACTAGTTAGAGTGAAGGTATGTATCATGTTTTCACCAAGTGACCCTAGTCCGCAACTCAGATCTGAGATCCGTAGTGGTAACATATTGAAAGTGTTAAAGGCAGTGTGCCAAATAGTTCAGGAGAAGAATATATATTTGTGAGGTTTCTTCTAAGAGCAACAGTTGAATGAGTAGAGTAGTGCATGGCAGGGAAAATGTTCCTGCTTGTTTAGTAGGGAAGTTTGATATGTCTTTAAAGTATGCTGAATACAAGGAAAGTATATCAGCACTTCCCTACAGTGTATTTGGGGAAGTTAATGATCCAGGGCACATCTATACTGCATAAGAGTGGAAGGACAGAGATTCCTGATCTGCCATGTCCAGTTGAGATAGATACTGGCTAGGTTTCAAAAATAGTGAATCTAGTAAGTACTCCAATCAGTATTGTTTCTCTTGCTCCACAAAGCAGCATCTGGCTTCCACTAGCAAGTTGTGCTGGTGTTACTGCTGTTTAAAAGGGTGACCATGTCCTTACTTAAGTCCTTGTTTTCCTTCTGTAACTGAAGTCTGCTCACGAGAAGGAGAAGGTGTAAAACTGCATAATCCCTTTTTTCCCCCTTAAAAAGTAAAAGGCTATTTGCTAGTTTTGAAACCACTGTTCTAGATAAGTAGAGGTTCTTGATTATGTTTTCGTTTAAGACAGTGATCCTAGCGTGAGAATGGGGAGGACAAGTTATCTCTTTGCATTTCCTCAGGCTATGACTAGTTGAGTTCAGGGGTTTTTATATGTGTTATACCAGTTATATGCTTATCTCCACTATACTGTAGAGGTAGGTTACTTTTATGTTCTGATCTATCCATAGTTTCCTCTCTTGGGTTGGGCTTTTGTTACTGAACACCGGGCAGGCCACATGATAGTTTTCTGAAGTCTGTGCAATCAGTTAGGGTGTTCAGCTGTAGCATTTGTATGGGAGCTGTTTCCTGCAACTTGTCCGGTAACCACTTAGACAGCACGTGCCTGCTGTGTTTGGGAGTACCTGGGGTACTTCTGCCCCAAGGGAGTGCAGTGACTGGACATTCAGCCTGGAATGTTATTCTTTAATTAGTTTGATAGAGATCTGTTGGATATGTCTTCAGGGAGCTAAATGAGACTATTTTGCTGTTCAGCTTCCTTTGATGTTAATTGGACTTATGAGTCCAAATCCCAGTTAATGACCTTGCATATTAATTCTAGTGAGGGGCATTATTTAAATGTCTCACTTTCTGAAGAAATACAAACCTCCAACAAATAGAGGCTTCCCCACAGAGTCCTGTCAGCTCCGCCTTGAGATAGGAATATGTGTGTGCTTTTTCAGTACTTTAACTTGTGATTGGACTATTGAGCGAGGGTATGAAATAGTAAAGAAGATTAAAGTGGACCAAGATGGAAATGACCTTAAGTCAGTTCAAGGCTTTGCCATAGATGTCCTCTAAATTCTTGATAAGGGAGAGTCACGTAACCCATTGGTAACCAGTCCATTGTTGCCTGTCTAGTATGATGTTTGTCTCTGATGAACAGGTGTTGTGAAGATTAGATATACACTAAGTGTTTGAGGAGGCTGAATGGATGACTTATAAATAATGAATTAGATAAAAGGAATTGATGTCCTGGTGTCTTAATTGGTGAATTGATCACGTGGAAAATAGCTTAAGAGAGCTTAATGTTGTCTGCTAGCAAACAATTGTTTGTTACTAAGTTGTGCTGCATCCAGTTCAGTATTGTCAAGATGACAAATTCTGCCCTAAAGCCAACCACCTACACTAAGCAAGGCTCTCTTCGTGGCTAATTCCTGGCCAGTGTCTCCAATGTCATTTTAGAGGCTGAAATACAATCTGTAAAGGTAACTGAACAGACACAAGAAAATGAGCCTTGAAAGAGAATGTTTGATCAGAGCAGTTTAATACTCATGAGGATTATATATGTATATACACGAGAAAATAAAATAAAAGCCTAGATAGCACTTGCCAATCACATAGTGCTTTGAAAAAACTTGGTTATACTACAGTTTCTTGGAATGCTTTATGCAATTAAGTTATGCCTTATAGACTATATAAAACTTAGTGGCTTTCTGTCAGCACGGACTTGGTGCTGTAAAGGGGAGGCTGGTTGGGACTTTTGAGGGAGGCTGTGGCTTGGTGGGTAGTTTAGCTGTTGTGTTTTGGTGTTTCTGTCCTTACCGGAACCTGGAATTTTATACACAGAACTTCTTACTACATGTCTGCCATTCTTCATTTGGAAATTACTTTTATTATCTTAAAGAGACTTTCTTATAGTTCTAAGACATTTCCTGTAATTTCCAGGTCTTTTCAGTATCCTGTCGCTACTTTTCTTCTGACCAGAACAATGGCAAAAAATGTTTTTTTGCCCTTTTGTCAGTGTAGCAGAAGTGTCACTGCAGACTTGAGTTTGAGCTGTTCTGTGGAGCTTGCATGGCTGATGTTTCTTTACTCTGAGAAATGTGGCTGAGTGCAGAAGATGCGTAGGCAAGACTCTCAATACTATAAATTGCTGTTCATACCAGCTTAAAGTTTCCCCTGTGGATTTTAAAGTAATGACCATGAGACATGTTGGTGAGTGAAGCATTCTGGCATAGTAACTCATGTAATTTACATTCCTTCTTCAAAGAAGAACCAGAAAGGCTTTCCAAATGCTTACTTATCTCTTTAACATAGCTGTACACTGCACGTATCTGTACTTAAAAGTTGCAGAAAGTAATTGAAATCAAATGGAGGTACACGCTTGAGCCTTCAAGGCACCAATTCTGGGTGCCTAATTGGAGAGATATGAGTCTTGGCTTTCAGAGATGCTAAATGTTTCTAAGTCCTTTTTGTGTTGGTAGCAGTTCTTATGTTCATTACTGCAAAAGCGTGCATCCCTCTGTTACTTCACATAGGCCTCTTAAAAATAGCCAGTATTTCTGGGGATTAGAACTGGAAAGTCAGAAGTCAGTGGTGAGCAGAGTCCTCTGTAATAACCAGCTTATGTCTAGTTCTGTCTCCCCTGTTTATGTCCCAGTAACAGAAGTAAGACTTAAACTTAGCTGAACTCTGAAATATCTATCCTCCTTGCATTTTTTTCCTATAGTCATGGGAATTTGTGGATGAAATTGGTAGTTCTACTCTGCCATTTATTTTTGCATCTCTAGCCTTGCATCTGACATACTTCTTAAGAAGCAGATGCAGCTTACAAACTCTTAAATAAAAGAACATGCTCGCACATTTTAGCTTGCCTGTGCTCAACAAATAATAAAAGCAGTAAATGTGGTGTGATCATCACCAAACATCCAAGGCCATGGAGACTTCTGATCCACTTAGCTTTGCAGGTAATTCCTCCACTTAAATAATTTTGAGGCTTGGGATGCATTTTGGCTTTTACATTGTGAAGAAGTGTTTGTGATTTCATCGTTTCATTCTTCTCCCATCTACTTGATTTTGTTCATAATTTGTTAGTTTCTTTCTACTGGGAAAGTGTGAATAGGAAAGCTGGTCAGTCAGTCAGTCTGTCTGTCAGATCCCCTGATGAGAAGAAAGGAGCAGGGAGGGAGGAATAACTGTCTCTGAGTGGTTTTGGGCAGTGTTTTTAGCATACCTCTCTCTATTTTACTCTCTCTTATTTTTAAAACACTTTGCTTCCTGCTTTTGCTGCCACAGCCATCTGGCATTAAGTGCTCCTGTGCTTTCCCTCTGAACCTGACTGCTGGGTATGTGACTCAGGCAGCTCAACCATTACAGACTTGCTATCTGGCATTCAGCAAGTGGATGATGAGTTGCCTGGCCGGTGTCTGGCCAAGAAGAGATTCTAGTGGCAGCGTGGACTACTGAGCTGCATCTCCTGTGTTGGCAGTTTACAGGCTAGGTCCAGACTTTTGGGGGCATTTATGTAGCCCATTTGGCATTTTGAATGGTATATATGTTCTGGTCTTGATTTAAAAAGTTGTATTCCTAGTTCTAATGTTGGGGAGTGGGTGAGGGGAATATTTGGATTAATCTGCGTGTTTAATCTTGGATATCTAACTGGCCCTATTTCTTGTCTGATGGACAGGTATTTTTATCTCAGCAGAACTTTGCATCTGTTCTGGGACCCCAAAAGACAGCAGTGTTGGAGAGGAAAGGGGCATATAGGTCAGTTTCCATCATGCATGTCTGAACTCTTGCTGTCAAGACAAGATTCAAGTGTTGGAAGGCTTCTAGATCTAGGAGTCCCTAAAGACTAGTCCCTAGGAGTCCCCAGTCTAGCTGGGGTTATGGCTCTTGAAGGTATCAAAGTTTTGGTATTGTCATGGGAAAAGGTGCATGGCTTCTGAAATATTATTTCTGTTACTCTTATTTGTAGATTTGTGTGAGTTTTGTTTTTGTGTGGGTTGTTTTGTTTTGTTTTGCTTTGTTTTTTAAAACGCAGTGCTTGGTGTTTCTGAAACTAACTTTCTGCCCTTCCTGACCTTCTTTGTAGTAGTGAACCTTAATATTCACCACTGCTTTCGGTCTTTTTTCCTTTTATGGATTTTTCTGAAAGTCCATTCTAGATGTGTGACAAAAGCCCACATTGTACTGGTTTTGGCTGGGCTAGAGTTGATTTTCTTCATAGGAACTGGTAGGATGCGAGTGTGGAGGAGCTGGGTGGGGCTGAGCTGCGTATTGGGGTTAACCCCCAACATAAAGTTACTGTGGTATGTATGTAATTCATTCAATGCAGGAATAGTACCAATAAAAGATGAGAGCAGCCATAGTTTTGAGTGTTTGTCCAATTTCTAACAACAAATGCAACTGAAATATTGCCCTAAGGGTCTCAGGATGATAATGAGATAGCTAGCGGTTTGTGTGCTTGTTTTAAACATCTAATCCCTTTTAGTGCTTGCAGAGGAGAAGAAAGTGAGAACATGGGGAGAAATTAAATACGGTTGGGCAGGGAAACCAGGGGGTGGAAGAGAAGTGACACTGAAACTGAGAGGACTGTTTTCCTGCTGAATGAGGCTGGACCCTGCTGTGATCGTTGTGTGATGCTGTGCAAATCATGACTTTTCTTTGTTTTGAAAATGAAGGGGTGAGTGGGAATAATTAAAGCCTTTTCTCACCATTCTTTTATTTACATTCCATGAAAAGTAACAAGCTGCAGAAAATATACTACCTTTGGTTTCCTTGAATGTTTGGTTACTTAAGAAATTGAATATGCTAAGGTGCAGTGAGCATAAAATTGCATAATGCATTGCAAATGGTGAGGATATTTTTAACAACCATCCCTTAGGTCTGTCAAGATTTAGGTTGAGCTACTGTGAGAGTTGAATGGAGGTGCAGATTGCGGCATTAAACTTCAAAGTGTAATTAGTAATGACCGGAAATAGTTCTCATCCTCCCATTTCTTCCTCAAACTGTTTTGTAACTAACTCTAGGCCATCCAGCTGTAATTGAAAAAACAAAATCATTTGCAAGATGTCTGTGCTGTAGTACCTCTGTGTCTCTTTTCTGTGCCCTCAATCCTACCCCATCCCAGCATTGTAAACTTCTCCTGATGGAAGTTCAATTCTCATAAGATGCTTTATTTGTTGTTTTCAGTGTACTGAAATTTTGACACAGGAATGTTTTCACTGGAAAAATTCTCAGCTTCCCTTCCAAATATAGGGAAGAGAGGTTTTATGGAACAGCTCGACAAGCTTTCAAAATTGTAGGCTGAGAAAGTCCAGCGTGTGCTATGCCTCAGGCCAGGAGGCGTATACTAATTAAGGATGGATACTCTGCTCCTCACCTCACCTTCATGCTGTGCTTCAAATTATAATCAATAAAATCATGTAAAGGATATAGATTGCTTTATAATGAAGATCTTGTGAAATTTAGGTGTGTCATCAAATTCCATAAGAGCAGAGTTAATAAGTGGCTGTCATACCATGCGCACAAAGGGCAAAAATCTACTGGGGTGGATGTTCTAGAGAGAGTGATGATAACGTCTCGCAGAGAGATTATGCTACAGCTTTGAAGACTGGAAGCAGCCTGATTATTATTTTGGCCTTGTCTACTTTAATATTGTGTAGAATCTTTG
This sequence comes from Aramus guarauna, assembly GCA_013400195.1. NCBI lineage: Eukaryota > Metazoa > Chordata > Aves > Gruiformes > Aramidae > Aramus > Aramus guarauna. Next base: position 124,964 of record VXBL01003416.1, on the reverse strand, counting down.
TTGTATCTCTTCTCCTCTCAGGCAAAGGTACATGGTGTGCTTATGTTTTTCGTTTTGTTCTGTTTCACTTTCATCTTGACAACCGTATCAGGCTCCTATCTAGGAACTTTGTGTTTGTGTTGAAATCAAGATGTTGTTAGTGAGTAGAGCAAAGAAGAAAATGACCTTAGAAGTGCTGTCCAGCTGAGTGACTCTGCTGAGCTATTTAATTATGATTGTATGAATTTTGTGGTCTCAGCTGCATTAGGTTGGATGGAAGATTAAATTGTTCATGTTTGCCTTTCCCATGAGTAGAGCTATAGTTCTGCTGGTATGGCAAATCCATTTCTCTTGCCAAGTGCGTAAATAACAAAAATTAGAACTGCAACTGTGTCACTTTTTAAATACCAAACAGTATTAAATTGCAATCTCATTCAACATTCCAGGTTGAAAAATTGTTCTAGCTAACAAACTGTATGAAGTTACATTTAGGCATTATTCCTCCGTTCCTTTTCCTTATGTCATTAAGTGTCCTCTGATAAGCAAGTGTTATGCTTCCCTCCAGAGGCAGGTTCATTTTGGTGTTGAGTGAAGTGATAACTTTGTGTCTTGGTTTGAAAAGCCAGAGGAGGGGGGAAATACCTGAAACAAAGAGGATGGAAAAAGGAAATACTGAGCTGGAGGGGAAACCCAGGGGGAACTCCAAGAGAGAGCTGATGTCTGCAGATGAGGGGAGAGAGAATCAGATGCAGAAAGAAAAGGAGAGTTAAACCTCAAGTCATATGAAAGGAAGCCTTTCCATTGTAACTGGATAAAAGTGAAGAGGTTTGTACTGTGTGTGGAGAAAAAGAATGATTTTTTTATATATATTTTTTTTTAAGAAGCTGCAAGTGCTGAGGAAGAAAAATCATAGAATCATAGAACGGTTTGGGTTGGAAGGGACCTTTAAAGGTCATCTACTCCAACCCTCCTGCAGTGAGCAGGGACATGTTCAACTAGATCAGGTTGCTCAGAGCCCCATCCAGCCTGACCTGGCTTTCACCCAGAAATTATACAGTTATTAGTAAAGGTGAAACTTCACATGGTTATGTGAGAGGAAAATCTCTTGACATGGGAAACATGCACACAAGTGTCTCTATGCTTGTGAGTAACTGGAGTAAAATCCTACCCCTGCTGAAGCCATCAGAATTTCTATGAACATAGTCAAGAGCTCTCACAATTGTTTTGTGGGTTTTTTTGTTAATTTTGTTTTTCACAATCTGTAAACTGCAACACCAAGTGCTTTTTCATTCTCATGTAGCGCTGTAACATCAAAGTTGTCTAACAATGCATGATCATCTTGTAGTGATACAGCATCATAAAGATAATTTATTGCGTTTTTTTGTTGAAAAGAAGGGTTCTAACTGGAAGGCTTCAAATTTTGTCTCTTATCCTATTGCTTTAGGAGGTCTCTAAGTACCATCAACAAACTTGTATTTGCATAGATATACAAATTTTAGTGTTGGAGGAGTCTGTTGATTCTATTTGATCAGATGGCTTCAATCACAGAATGGTTTGGGTTGGAAGGGACCTCAATGACCATCTAGTTCCAACCCCCCTGCCATGGGCAGGGACACCCTCCACTTGACCAAGTTGCCCAAAGCCGCATCCAACCTGGCCTTTCTGCAACCTGGCTGGCTTCCTGCATTGTGGAGTCATGAGAATTTGCCCTGTAGTTGTACACTGCAAGCTCCCAACGTCTGTCTGAGCTCAACTGTAATACTTTTGGTAAGTGGGACAGATTTTTGCTTTAGGTAAAATTAATTATTCCTCTACAATGTGAGCAAAGACTTAGTATCTTCTTTCTTGAAGAGCTGTTGCTTGAAAAGGATATATTTATTTCCTGTTCCTCCTCCAGGTTTTAAGTACTTCCATTATGAACCATAAAGTTGTTGGTGGAGTATTTTATCAATGTTCTCTATGCTAGCACAGGAAAAGAAGAGTTATGGATATTTCTACTTTTATATGTACATATGTTCATATATACACTGCTGGAGTTTGTTTTACACAAATTAAATCACCCCCTTTTTGTGTAGGGACAGTATTTGCTTCTGTTTGGTTTATTTAAGGGTAACAGCTAGGAGTATCTCTAGAATTTTGAGAATTTGTCTTTATCCTTTATTTTCTCATGGTGGGCCAACTTTTCTGCTTGAATAAGTAAGGCTAATGGCGTTACACGCTGTGATACTTTGTTCATTTTAAGCAGCCAGGTCTGAGAAGCTCTTCTGAACTGTCAGTGTTACTCTGACCGAAAAATGTCAGACTCTGGCTATGACTGTTATCCTGCCTAACAAACAGTGTATCAGAAAATGGCAACAGCCATGAATCAAATTCTTAACTGTTCTTTGACTGGGCTGTGAATTATGCTGTGTAATGCAAATTACATGCTGATAATGCCCTGAGGTTCTGAATTTTGTTTCTGCTATGCAATTTTCTAGGGGAAGGTAATGCAGAGAGATGTCTTATTTTTAATATCTCTTTATTTTTAATCCCGTTTCTGAAAATTAATATGGTTATCACCAATTGTATGAAGGGAAATAACTCTTGCAGTGGTGCCAAATACTTCATTTATAGTACCCCCTTCCCTAAGTCAGTATCATGGAGGTGAAGGTGGGCCATGAGACTATGTTCCAGGCACTAACAAGGAGGAGTTCAGATTGGGCCATTTCCTATCTTCATTACACTTTTCATCGTGAGAGTGAATTAATGAGGCATTATTCTCCTCTCACTAAAGGCTTTTTCCACTACAATGAGGATAGAAAGATTTTCACGATCTCTTACTTACAACAGTAATCTGTCTTGCTCTGACCTTTTTGGCAGTCTGTTTTGACTGGCGTGTCATAGCATCCCTTGTGACGGACCTGCAGGGAGAGAGGTAGGTTGATGAGCCATGGCAAACTTGGACAATTAGAAAGGTCATTGTAACCTAGCGTGCTGAATATAAAGGCTGTTTAAGTTCTCATGACTCATTCTGCAGTTTACGAAGCTGACAGTTGTGGAGTGGGGTAGCTCAGGAAGGACAACCTGTGCTCCTGGAGGTACTAGTCCTGGATTATGCACTTGGTTCTGTCTTTGACCTTTTTGCTTGATCCTGGGCAGGTTGCTCAGGATTCAGTCCAGATACCATGGAGGTCTAGTGACAAAACTCCAGGCAGCCTCAGTAGGAACAGGACTGTGTCTTTGTCCTTGGCGCTCTCTGCTTACTCTCTTTTGCAAGTACAAGGTCTGTGCTTACCAAATGCTGTTTTCTGTAATGGATTGCCTGTTCATGCAGATGGCTACTGGTTTCTAGTGACCTTAGAATATATATTTTCTTTTTTTTTTTTTAATTCGCCTTTTGGGTCAGGACAGGAGGCCGATTGGCACTCTTTGTTTTGAAGGGAGGGGGCTGCCATAATGTTATACTCATTTGTTCAGTATTTGCGTGTTATACCCAATTTTAATAGAAACACTGTGATAAGGAAAGCTGTTCATGTCTCTGCAATTACTTTCTGTGCTGTAAAATCATTCTTCCAGACTGTTGTTCTGGAGTGACTCTCACCATATCATTTGCACAGGTGACCTTAGACAACAGCAGCAGATAAAGAGTGATCCCTGTCTTCTCTTCCACTGTCAGGGAAAGAACACAACAGCCAGGATTTGTTATCGGTGCCTCTCTTGCTCTCTTTTTTTTTTTTTTTGGGTGGTGGGGGGGGGGTTTTTTTGGGGGGGGAGGGTTGTGGGGTGTGGGTGGGTAGTGGGTTTGGTTTTTAAACTGATCTGTATTTTGAGAGCACTGCTGTGTGGATATATGCAAACAATGCAATTAGTGTGGATTTGAGCATAGTGCACCACTTATATCTGAGCATATCCTTTTTCTTCACTATCATTCCTTCTTTACACAATCTCAACTTCTTTCTTCCCTCTAGCTTCGTTTTCATTGCTTTGTTTCATCTTATTCTGAAGCTTTTGGTAGCTTCCCCTCTTCCAAGTCAAAGGTGCTCGCTTCCTTTTGCACACCTTCTGTGTTCTACTTGACTCATCTCATTCAGGTTTCAGTTGGTATTTGTGCCTAAAACTGTGTGGTTTATGTCCATGTGTCCACACCTGCATGCATTAGTGTGGCAACTTAGGACTTCCAGTGTGAAACTAGTTTCTGTACAGTAAGGTAAATGGAAAACACTCTTAAATGTGTTTTGAAGTATTGATGTGCACCAGCTTATCCTGAGAAATTCACATATGTAAAATGCCTTACATGTGTAGCATTACAAAAGCTGAATGAATTGTCACTTGATAATACAGATCTGCAGAGAGTGGAGTAAGCAATGAGATCCCATGGTGTGGGACCACTCAAAACAGGGTGGAATTATAAAAGGACTGTAAGGTCTAAGAGGAAACCTCAATCCCTTTCTTCATTGCACTCTGAAACCAAATTCTGGTCTGCATTATCTCTTGTGCAACCTTATCAAACCCAGTTCTTAAGTGGTAGACCTTGGTAGGACCAACTGTGTTAATTTATATCATCCTCTCCCATTCTGCCTAAGGATTATCTGCCATGTCCTTCTGTGTTCTCATGCTGGCAGATGATGCATTAAAATGGCAGGTCGAACTGAAGTGTGGAAGATGCTCAAGCTAATCAAACATTGTAAGGTATCTCTGCAGGTGTTTTATAGCTGTAGCATGGAAAGGCTAAAGATTTAATTGACTGGGTAACAAGAACAGGAAATGACACAATGGCAATTCATTTTCTCTGAGAATACAGTGGGAACACAGGCTGCAGCAACCTTAATTAGATTTTCAGTTAAACATTTTTAGCAAGGATGGGAAGTTCAGCTAATTGAATCTGTTCTAATTTCCATCCTCCTGTTTGTCATTTTTTGTTCTTCATTTTTTGGGAGATATCTCAAGAAACAGCTCTCATTGTTCTCTGCTCATTGCAGTATGTGATGACAGATGGTAGGCAACATGCTGATGTGCAGGGTAGCTACACATAAGTCATAGGAGCTCCCACCTGTCTTCATTTTAATGAAACTGAACTGGATCCACTCCAGTGACTTATGACTGCCTTCCCTTTCCCTTCTCCTCCCAGTCTCCATCCACTTTAATGTGAGAATAAGTTTGTTGTGTATTAATAATGCCCCAAATGTTTATATGCTGTGCAGTGAACTGTATAAAGTCTAAAAGAAATGTGGTGTTCTGGCCTGAAGAGGTGTGGGTCTAAGTAATTGTCAGTTTTTAGCATCCGTGCAGTTAGTACTATACACTACTGTGATTTTTTTTTTTTTTTTTTTTCTTTTCTTCCTGTATGTCTGGCTGATTGAATACCAGTTAATGCAGAGGTACCTTGTTTTGGCACCTGTCGATCTACTTATTTCAAATGTGAATTCTCTCCCAGAGGGTGATAGTGACAACTTCTTTTAAAAGAGTATGTCAAAGTCACGAGGTAAAAGTTCACACTTAAAGGTGCTTTGTGGGTTAGAGATGTATTGCTGTGGCATGTCTCTAAACTAGAAAGTCCTATCACAATTTACCTGCATGGTACATATATGTTCCCAGGTCCAGGCAAAGCTGGCTGCAGATACATAGGCAGAAGCCAGCTCTGTACTGGCTAGAGGATTACTGCCTGAACCCTGGAGTAGATGTTTTGGCAGTTTCTGTAGATCTGGATGATATTACACTCTATGAGGAAATATTTCCTGAATGTTTGGTAGTTCAAGCTGTTTTAGATGCTAAACCTGTAGGTTTTAAGAGTCTTTCTAGTTACATTGATTCCAGAAACATTCCAGAAAGGAGCTTCTGAGAAAATTGGGCTTTGTGCCTTCCTGTTTCTCAGAGTATCGTAAATGGAGCAAGTTGTTAGCTTTTAGTTAGAAACCTATTTTAAGATACACATGTAGTCTGCTTCAAGTTCTTTAGAAATCTGCATAATTCATGTTTCTTTTAAAAAGCTTCTTGTGGTGTTACGCCAAATGGCCTTTTTCAAATTCCCATGACCTCTGAAGAAGGTACAAATATGAAGAGACCTGCAGATTCTCAAGAGGTCTTTGCCAAGTACAGAATCTTGCTAGGTTGCATAACTGAGCCATGCTTGTGACTCTCAAGCCTTTAATTTATCATTTAAAGAATGAGTTGCATTTCAAAGAGCAAATAGATTTGTGCCCCTTGGGTTAGCTTGTGATGTGTGCTTTTTCGGGAAAGGTGGAGAGAAAGGAATACCAACTGAACACAGCCAAAACAGAGTTGACTTTTCAGAGTGGACATTCAGTCTCCTCTGCAAACAGGATCCACTGAAGGAGTTGCAAGTTAGGTTCCCCAAAGCTGAGATGGCCAGTGTTTGGTAATCTCCATTTAAGTTTTTTAAAAAACAAGTTCAGGTTGTAGACTGCTAGTTTCAGGGGGAGCTTGCTAGGTTATGGGCAGTCTGTGGCAAAGCATGGCTTTAGGTAGCTTTGATAATATGTCTGAAACTGCAGTAATCATTATTGCTCTAACCTAGGGCTTCTCCTTCACTAGTTACGAAGGGAAGATTTGTGAGAAGAGCAGAATATGCGTGCTAGTCTACTGCATGTGTTTTGTGTCGGAACTTGAACCTTTAGAGTTGTAGGAGAGTGAGTCAATACCTTAATTTTTGTATGCTTTTGGACAAATAAAATATCAGTGTGTCAACTGAAACTAAGTCAATTCAGGTCAAAAGCAGCTCACAGGAGCAAAAGAGGAAAAGCACTTCATTTTGATATTTTTAGAAATTAAACATCTTTGAGTCTGCTTTGAAAAGACAGTATTTTTGGAGATGTGTTTGAATGCATTGAGACTTGACAAAGAAGAATACTTCAAATGGAACAAGTCAGGGCTTTTTGGTTTCCAGTTGGGTAAGAAAGGATTCAACTAGTTGTTTTCTGTTTTGTCTTACCTTGCACACACTTGTCTCCATGGGGAAGAAATGAATGCAATTCCAAAAGGGCTCCTTGGGGTGCAATACAGACAGCTGGAGAATCAAGACTCTTAAGGGCTGGCACAGAATGGTTTGCCATAAGCAAGTATGTCTATACAAATGCAAAAAAAGACTCTGTATGTACAGGTAAGTGCCTCTTATGATATGTGACCTAATGAAGTGTTGCAAATCTTCAGGGAGACTGCATTTGGATGTGGGCTGAGTATCTCTGATCAGGAATGAGTTTCCTGCCAACTAGCAGGGTTAGCCTAAAGAGCTTGTGGTTTCTAGGTGTTCCTCAGATGCTGCAGCCCTTCTCTGATAAGGAGCAAGAAGTAAAGAGAGAAGTCACAGCTCCAGGCACTAAATTAAAAATACATCAGTACCTGAGCACTGAGTCAAAAACATCTAAAATACTATCCGAATTAGTGATTTATTTTAATATTAAAAAAATGGTGCTGTTCTGTAATCAAAGTACAGCTTAGTCTAGCACATGCTAATTCAGGTATAAACGAAACTCATTAGTGTACATTTGCTTTTGTCTGCACCATTTATAGTTGGGAGGGAGCTAACATGACAGGACACACTATACTGTAGAGGAGGCCATAGACTAAAACTTGACTAATAAAAAGTGGATTATGAGACCACTTTTCTAGCAACCTGAATATTAAACAGAAGGTAAGTGACTGAAGTGTAATACTTAGCACACTGAGTTGAAAGACCACTAGTGATCTGTGAATTCCTTCTTTATGCTTTGCACATTCATGGATGCTCACAGAGGGCTAACAGTTGGGAAGTATTTTGTGACATTTCAATTAAAAGACCATTCTTAACAGTATGGGAAGGAATATGCCAGCTTTCTTTAGAAGGTAAAACTGCTTCACAGTTTTATGAAATTCTCCTTGTTGCAAGTGTTATCTTACTGAAAGTGAAACAGCCCTTCTGGAATGTTACAATGTTACTCCTTTGAATACCAATTTTAGTTCCATTGTTCCCTCTCACTTTTTAATTTTCCTCAGGGAGAAGTGTCTTCTTCCTCTCCAACTGGCTCTGGAATCGAAGAGCATGAAACTGGCCCAACAGGCTCTAGCAGGGATGCAGGTATGGCTTTAAAGTGGGGGTGTGTTAGTAGACAGTGGGTGTTAAGGAAATCTAGACTTTTCTTTTGAAAAATATTTTGAAAAATAATACAGAAAGTGTCTGTCCTTGGGTGGACCTAACAATAATGTTCATGTTTTTCTAACAGTGTTCAGAAGTTACAATGCAAGTAAAGGTTGGTAATTCTGTAGAAACTAAAAATGTTCAGCGGATAGGTGGGAGTTCCTGGCTTTCAGTGTTGAAATGGAGATGTACTCTTCTTTCTGTGGCCTTCTGTGCTACTCTCAATAAGCCTTGCCACTGCTAAATGTCTTAGAAACTGAGCTGAGTCAAGTTTTTAGTTTTCTTTGATTAGAAGAGAGGGCGGCAGTGCTTGAAAGATGGAGAGGTTAATAAAGGCTCTGGGAGCTGCATTCTGTATGTGTGGGCACTTTTCAGGGTTTTTTGTACACTGACAACAGTAGGAGTAGCATCTGATTTGGAAGTTTATGAAATTACAAAAGAAAACAGCAGTGCAGCACAAGGAACAAAAAGACTTGGGTTTGACATTATAAAAACTAAAGCATTTTACCTTTCTTTTAATTGGACAAATGAGTATGTATCAGTAAATAATTATCACTAGGGGGATGCTAGTTGTGGAAAAGGCTGGTACACTGCTGGAGTGTAAAATGCATGCCACCATTTTCGAAAAAGAAATTTCTCCCTCAAAGGGCAAGCATGAAGTTATTTTGGGAGTGTAAGGATATAAGTGAATCCTTCAAATTCACTTAATTCAGCATATGAGGTGTCAGGCATTTGGTTAGCGTGCTCCATATTGGGGCATAACGTGATTGTAGGAGGCTCTAGCTAAGGTAGAAAGGTACTTTTTGAAGGGTTACTGTTATTCTTGGGCTCTGCTAGAAGACATATCACCTTCCTGTAGTGTAGTACTCTGGTCCCACTCTGAGATCCTGTGCCCTGTGTTTCAGATATATGAGAGGTGGCAGGGGATTGCTTTTAAAGTTAAAGCAACAATAGACTAGTGGGACTGGAATATATGTCTACTCTTGTACTGGTGCAGTTACGCCTGTTAGAAGAACATTGTAGAGTGGTGATCAGCCAAGAATAGTGGAGGAATTATGAATGGTCCACTGTAGTATAACTTACTTGGGAACACTCAGTGAAGATAAATTTTATCTTTTTTGCTCTTCTAATTCACTGCACATACACTTGACTTCTGTAAGAACTGGAATTGCAAAGTGGCAGATTTGCAGCATGGTACCTTAAATAAGAGTGTTACTTCCTATAAAGAAGGCTAAAAAAAGTAATCCAGGCAACAATACAGTCCTTCATCTGCATTTATGACGTGAAGTTTTATGAAGGACAAAAAAGCAAATGACACAACTGATGCTATGGAGATAGGTTAAAAAATAGGATAAAAGACAAAAATAAGATGGAGTACATCTTGAATTTATCAAAAGTAGGTCACAGGCTCAAAGGATGGTTGAGGTTGGCAGAGACCTCTGGAAGTCATCTAGTCTAACCCCCTGCTCAAGTAGGGTCACCTAGAACAGGTTGCCTAGGACTGTGTCTAGGTGGCTTTTGAGTATTTCCAGGGATGGAGACTCCACAGCTGCCCTGGGGAACCTGCACCAGTGCTCAGTCACACTCGCAGTGAAGTGTTTCCTGTGTTTCCAGTTTGTGCTCATTGCTTCTGGTTCTGTCAGTGGGCACCACTGAAAAGAGCCTGGCTCTGTTCTCTTTGCACCGTTCCTTCAGATATTTATATACATTGATGAGATCCCTCCTGAGCCTTCTCTTCTCCAGGCTAAACAGCTGCTCACTCACTCACCCTCAGTGGGATGGGGGAGAGAATCGGAAGGGTAAAATTAAGAAAATTCATGTGCTAAGGCAAAGTTTAATAGGGAAAACAAAGCTGTGCGTGCAAGCAAAAGAATATAAGGAATTTATTCACTACTTCCCATCAGCAGGCAGGTGTTCAGCCATCTCCAGGAAAGCAGGGCTCCCTCACGCATAACAGTTCATTAGGAATACAAATACCTTAACTTTGAATGTCTCCACCCCCCTGTTTCCTTCTTCTTTCCCCAGCTTTTGTTGCTGAACATGGTGTCATATGGTATGGGATATCCCTTTAGTCGGTTGGGGTCAGCTGTTCCAACCTCTTGTGCACCCCCAGCCTACTTGTTGAGAAACAGAAGGCCTTGATGCTGTGTAGGAAGAAGAAGTAGGAATGAACCAGTGAAATGTGTTACAGAGTTGAGTCTAGGCAGGATCATCAGTACAAAAATGATGCAGAATGTACAGGGTGAAGTGGGCTGCTCAAAGACTGCACTGGGACAGAGCAAGGTTGTGTTCCTGGCAGCTAAGACAAGGTAGCTTTGCTCTGTCATGGGAACTTTGAAGAAAATTGGAGCTGGGAAAAGACTTGAGGGGGTACATCTATTGCAGGATGCCTACCACTAATAAGAGGCACCCATGAAGATGATGATAGACTAAATGGAAGAGACATTTCTAGTAGAACTCTGAGGAAATAGTGCCACTGGCCATGTTGGGAGATACTGGCTCAGATACTGGCTTTTTCCTGGCAAAGGAAATCTGATCAGTCTAAAATGTTCAGTCAATCTGTATTGAACACACTCCTATGTATGTGTGTGGTCCTCATGCCAGTCACTTGCTCTTCTTCTTGAGGACTTGATTGCCTCCGTTATTAGTCAACTTCTGAATGACGCAAAACACATCTTGTCAGTGATCACAAGTGCCACCTCCACAGTGCTTGTGCTCTCTGCCCTGTCAGAGTGAGCTGAATGATAGCTGACTCTGTCTCCTGCTGGGCAGGGTATCTGTTAGCACTAGTTTGAGGCCAGGATACTAGTCTGAGGCGTTTTTTGTTGTGTTTTGGTGGGGGACACACTCAAGGGTTCTACCCTCTCCCTGCTTCTAAAATGTGGAGAGGTTTTGCTGAGGGCATTACTTGGAGTGGTTTGTGATCTCTCACATCAGTTAGTAATGTCTGATTTCTTCTGGACACTGGAGAAGTGGGATGAGGAAAGATGATATGAGAATGGCAGCTGATTCAGATGTTAACTCTCCCCTCATCGTGGCATTGATCTCCCAGTTTTGCTGTACTTTCGTATTTTATATTATTAGATCAGTTTGAAATTTGTACATAGAAAACATAGCCACCATGGTACCAAACACTAATAGGTTTAGGTCTAGTAGTTTACAGCAGAATTGGACAGAGGCAGTTTTGTCTCAACCTGTGCCTTGCCATTTTCTCTCTGCAGAAGCTGCTGTCTGATGAGAGGTTTGTATCCGTGGAAACAGACTCAGATGAGAAACAGTTGCTTAATCAGATGCTGAATGCTGTCAAAGTGACTCCTTCGCTCAACGAAGACCTGCAGGTTGAAGTGATGAAGGTTAGTGTTTCACATACGTCAATGCTTGCAACAGAGGCTGCATAACTGAATGCTGGGGTTAGCAAACAAAATAGCTGTTGCCTTGGAAATCTTCACCTTAGGACAATATTTGATTCCTTCCTTCCTGCTGGCAGATGTCACTTGTTTTCATTTCTGCTTGTTTGTCTTTCCCTGAGTTAAATAGGAGATAGTTTATATTAAGAGTCAGTACACTAGTGGTCTCAGTTTTAGCAAACTGAAACAGGACAATCAATTCATTCCATGGGAGTTCACAGATAATTAACTTGTAGATTTGGAAGTTTGTGTTTGGGATTGAGCTTTAGTGTTCATGAGGTGTACTGTGCAGGTTTGTAACTTTGAATTGTTTGTGGGTAGGTGCTTTCCAGTTTGTTAGCTATATGTTCTCTTTTTAAGATGCTAATGGTGGACCACAGTTTGTTTAGGCACCAAAATGACCCTGGACTAGTGTGTAAGGGAAATTATTTTTTTTTTGTATACTCAGTAAAAACTTCCATTCCTAGAAATGCTTTAGCATTCTCCTGTGTGTGTGAGGAAGCTCAGCTGCCAGAAGTTACTGTTTTGGAGGGGAGGTGCTGTCAAATTTCCTTGCCCTGTCATTGGGTTGGTTGTATGATTTGCCAGCACTGCCATAAAAAAGTGACTACCAATACCTGTATTATTTATGTAAATCAGTATGGTGGTCGATAGGTCTCAGATGTTTGGGTGCAAACTTTGTACTACAGGGTTTGTTGTGCTATAGCTGATCATTGGTCAAAACCATTTTGGAACAAACCTGGTGGTTCTTTTCGTATGTTCACTATATGTAGTACTGATTGATACAGATAGATAGGGATCTACTTACTTGACTGCCCTTTACTTCTAAGTGTGTAAATTAGGTATTTTATTTCTTTTTTACATGTGACATCCTTGTTCTAATAAATATGTTATCTGCTCTGAAACTACTCTGTATTAGCTGTACCCTTTCCCACTAAAGATGTCTATCTGGGTGCAATACTCATTCAGTGTCAAAACATGCAGAAGGGTGAGCCAAGCAGCAGAAAAAATGAGAGCAGTATTTGTGCGGACTGTTACCCGTTTTATGGGAGCAGGCTTCTGCCCATGTACAGGCTTAACTGGTGACACCCAGATCTGCAGCCCTAACCCAGCATGACTCTTTCCTGCCTCTCTTGGCTCTACAGTGGGAAAGGGGAAGAGTTAAGAAGTAGCCCTACTGAACCAGCAGGTCTCTCTTGGAATGCACTAATTCTTTGCAAGTTGCTTTTTTACATTCTTGAGTATTGCAGATTCAGAATCTGCACGCTCAGTTGCTGGCAGCTAAGAACAATGCAGCCGTTCGCTCACCCTGCCTCCCCCTGTGGGATAGGGAGGAGAATCAGAAGAAAAAGGTAAAACGCATGGTTGGGATAAGGTCTTTGAGCAAAATCAGTCCCATGGATGGGTTTCCTTTTGCCTGAAGCTAACCCAGACTGTCTTCCCTACATATCCTTTATGTGCACTACAGAAACTTTATCCTCTTCTACAGTACGTGGAAGTTTTGATTAGGCAGGGCCAGCTCAATTGGTAGACCCTCTAGAATTAGATAACTAGGTAGCCTTTGCTAAATGTATATCCCAGTGTTTGAGGGTCCCACAACTTGTTGCTTTCATTGTAGTCTTTAGCAGTCCATTGTATTGTTCGATTTTTTTTCCCAGAGGCTGGTGCATGGTAGGGAATGTGATACACCTACTCAATGCCATGCTCTTTGGCCCAGGTGTCTATGAGGTTGTTTCAGAAATGAGTCCCATTGTCTGACTCAATTCTTTCTGGGGTGCCATGTCACTGCAAGACTTTTTAAGGCCCAGGATGGTGCTCCAGGTGGAGGCATGGGGCACGGGATATGTTTCCAGCCATCCGGTGGTTGTTTCCACCATTGTAAGCACATGGTGCCTGCCTTGCTGGGTTTGTGGGAGTGTGATGTTGTCAATCTGCCAGGCCTCCCCATACTTATATTTCAGCCATTATCCTCCATACCAGAGAGGCTTTACCCACTTGGCTTGCTTGATTGCAGTGCACGTTTCACATTCATGGATAACCTGTGAGGTAGTGTCCATGGTCAAGTCCACCCATTGATCACAAGCCCACCAGTATGTTGCATCTCTTCCTTGATGGCCTGAGGTGTAATGGGCCCACTGAGCTATAAATAATTCACCTTATGTTGCCAGTCCAGATCCACCTGAGCCACTTCAATTTTAGCAGCCTGATCCACCTGCTGGTTGTTTTGATGTTCCTCAGTGGCCCGACTCTTGGTATGTAGGCATCTACGTGATGTACTTTTACAATCAGCTTCTCTAGCCAGGCAGCAGGATGGAATGGGAGTCTCAGTTGGTGTGGTATTGCTGCTGGTGCATTGTTGTGGTAGTGTTTGGCACCTGTTGTTCTTCAGCCTTCAGCAACCCCTCAGTAGAAGGGTCCTCTGAGAGACTGGGCAAGGTAGACTGCTGTTT
>VXBL01003416.1:46126-110753 GCA_013400195.1 Aramus guarauna | reverse complement strand
GACCTTCTGGGACAGTTTCTCCACAGCTGAGATGAGGGAGGAAGAGAGAGACTTTCTTCATATTGCTGGAGTCGGCCAGCCACTTCATCCACTGTTGGTGCCTCTTCATCTCTCCAGTCCATTACTGCCAACAAGTTGGCATACAACGGTGTGATGTGTACGAACTTCCACTACATGGGTCAGGTACATTGGACTTCATCAGGATCAATGGGTAACTGTGCATTGACTGAGTCATAATAAACCATCTCCCACACAGCTAATTCCCTCAGGTACTGGGTACCTCTCTCCATGGTGGACCACTCGTGTGGGTGATGTACATCTTCACCTTTCCTTCATGCCTGACAGAAGTTGCTTCCAGATGCTGAGGGTTTGTGTCTTCTTCCCAATTGCCTTGTAAATGCCTTCTTCCCTAGACAGGGATCCCAGCTGCTTGGCTTCCCTACCTTCTGATTCCAGGCTACTGGTCCCCTTATCCCAGCATCAGAGCAACCAGGTGACAATGTGCTCACCTGGATGGTGGTTGAAATCTTTTCACATGTCTTGCAGCTCACACAGGGACAGGGATTGGGTGATTACCTCTGGTTCTGCCTCTTCCTCCTATTCTTGTCCACATTCATTGTCATCCCTTACTAAGTGAACAGGTTGGTTTTTTGGTTCAGTGCCTGTTGCTGATGTTGGGGTAGCCACAGTGCCTGTTGCTCTGTTTTCCCACTCTTCACCCCGATGGTGCTGCCTACTGTCGAGCAGTGTGTTTGGCAGATTGTGGCCAGGCCCCAGCACAGCACAGTGAGTTGTGCCTGTTTGGAATAGTTACAGCATTTTCCCTTCAAATATTCTGTCACTTCATCAGAGTCCTGTAGTTGTTTGGAAGTGAAGTTCATGAAGTTCCAAGCCGTTGGAGGTGAGAAGTTCTCTAGATACCTGCCCATATTCTCCCACATGCCATGTCATCCATGACTATCCAGCCTCAGGGCAGATTTCTGGGTGGTATTCTTAAAACAATTTTTTGTAACCCTAAACAAGAGCTGGAACACATTCAGGAGACATAACAATAGGAACACTCTGGCTTTAACATCCCAAGGATATTCAAAATTCTCAAAAGCTGTTGTAACCAGCCTGAAGGGAAAAGGGCAGGTGAAAGAGTGCATCTTCCCTGTAGATTGTGTGTGGTTGTTAATAAATTCTGAGAGATGTCCAAGGTATGGGCATGATAGCAATGCCACATACAAATACCAGCTTAACCTCATCACCAGTGATGTTATCGTATCATAAGTCGATATTACACAGTACAGCAAAATGAGAATCCTGACCGCTTTCACGGAGGTGATAAAGAGTACCACAGGGAATACATACAGCAAGTACGGGTTTACCTACCACAGCCATGTGAACAAACAAAACACCATTGTGACCAGTGACTATTTACCTAAAGTAATAAATGCATATAAAAACTTTGTTTTAACACGCTCTGGTCAGATCTGTTGTTATCACAACCCTTTGTGCCCCACATTGGGCACCAGAAAGGACTGTTGTGGTTTAGCCCCAGCTGGCAGCTGAGTACCATGTGGCCGCTCGCTCACTCCTTCCCCATGGTGGGATGGGGAATGACACGAAAAAGGTAAAGTTCATGGGTTGGGATAGGGACAGTTCAGTAGGACAGCAAAGGGAGAGGAAAATAACAACCACAGTACTTGGAATATACAAAGCGGGTGATACACAATGCAATTTGCTCACCCTGTGAGCCAGCCCATTCCAAGCATTGACTACTCCTCCTGGGCTAGCCCCCTTTATATACTGAGCATGACATCATGTGGTATGGAATATCCCTTTGGCTAGTTTGGGTCCTGGCTGTGTCCCCTCCCAGCTTCTTGTGAAAATTAACTCTATCCTAGCTGAAAACTAGGACAGCACTGTTTCTTTGAAAGCAATGACATGCATCTGTGATGCATTGCTCCCACACTGAGAAGTGTGTGACCACTGTAATTTATTACAGTTGTGAGTATCTTCTTAAGTTGCCTTAAAATGTGAGAAGTAAAAAAAGCACCACCTACCCCAAAATTCATAAAACCCAAGCAAAAAACCTAAGATGTTACTTATGTATACTTTAAAAAACCCCAAAAACAAACAAACAAAAATATGTTCAGTTCCCATTTAAGGGCAAAAGAGAAAGGGGAACATCATCATCATTCCATTGAATGAAATTTTGATGTACAAATCCTTTTCTGGCTAAAAGCATGGTGAGATGCATGTATGGTAAAAACCAGGCCACTTCTTTACATCCTGAGAACAAAGCAAAACTATTTTGATTTAAATATTTCAAGAGAACAGAATGCCAAAACATACTGTAATCAGAGCAGTTAAAACTCAAGAGGTAGTAAATCTGAGCCTTGCCTAGAAGTCAAATCAAGTAGAGATCTTTTGACATTGTAACCTGAAGGTTACCAATGCCATTGCAACACTTGAAAATGTTGTAGCTAAGGCAGGTCTGACTGACTGGCTAAAGCCTTCCGGAGTTTTTCAAGCACTTGATCTTAGCGATGTGTTTATATCCCTGGATCTGCTAAAATGTGTCCTCAAAGCAGCATATGATTGTACATTAGACTGTGTTATTCCATCTGGAGGAGATTAAATAGATCTTGATCCAGTGCAGATACTGGACACTCCTGAGTGTGAGCAGGTTTGTGCGAAACTGGATCAGCAGTGATACTGGCCTGGTTCTTGGTGACTTGCTGCACAGTTGCACCAGTCTTATAGGTGTTAAGAATGCAACTGTCAAAGATTCCACAAAAGCTTTTAGTCATGCAAAATAGATGTGAAAGTAGAGGTGCAGAAGTACAGACTTTACTGTAAGCTGCTGCTGTGTAAACTCCTAACTCACTTAAATGTTTGGGGTTTGGTGTTTTTGTTTTAAATCCCATCCAGAATGTCTTCTGTTGCTCCCAATAAATGTACATCAGAAATTCACACTTCACATATTATCCAAAACAAATGTTCTGAAATATTTATTTTAATGGTTTGTTGTCAACCACCTGTATTGCAGATGTGAGTGTGAAGGGATTTGATTAGCTGAGGAGAGCATTCTGTAAAGGTTTTCATATTCAGATGACTGAAGTTGGAATTGGCACTGAAAGGAAGAACACGGGAGAGAGGCATAAGTGCAGTTAGTTGCCTGGCTTGATAGGCTTTTGGAATCTGTCAAATATTGTTATAAAGGGGCAGCATTAGACAGGAAAGGAATTGAGTAATGCTAATGGTTGCTGTAAATAAATGGGGAGGTGTACTAGCTGGACCTCTTCTGGCACTGAAAAAACCCAAGCGGTTGGGGCCACTGCTGTAAAAGTGGAATGGCATTCACTAATTAATAGGTAGGTACCAAATCCTCCTTATTTTTAAGGGTGAGTGTCATGTTCTACAGAATCCCAGATTAGAGGATCACAAAATCAGCATGCTAACAGTGTTCAGGCTTAAGGAACTGGGCTGGGGACTGTGCTGGAGTGCACCCTGGGCAGCCAGGGAAGATTTATTTTGCCCAGATGCAGCTGTCAAGATGAACTCAAAGCCTTCATCTCTCACAGCACCTCTGTACTAGGTGAAGTACCTCTTATCCTTTTTATAAACTTGGATTTAAAATGGAATTTTACTTTTTGTAGTAAGCAGATATTAAATGAAACTCCAAGTTAGAGACTGCTGCCAGTATCTCTAGTTCTTCTGAATATCAGTTGTGGATTGCACCTTTCTCTTAGATGTCTCATATAAAGCAATTATGTAGGGAAATCCCCCTTTGAATTTCCAGAGTAGAAGTGATATTCTGAAGTCCTTGTTCATCTTTTTGCAGGACACTCTTATTATTACAAAGCACTGGGTAATTCTTATGTCAACAGCAGGTTTGCACTCAAAAGAAGGCAGTGGTCTTTTCAGTGAGGAAGGGGAAAAGGCTATGATTTCTCTGTGATGTGAATGGGCACCCATAGCAAAGACAGGTGTACTAACTGCATTTGATTTCCCCCATAGTAAAGCAAGCTTTCTGGTGTATATAAATTTTGCATTCAGACTTGCATGTTATTTAACTGCTGAGCCTAGTATTTCTTAACAACATCTCAATGGCTGTGCTGTCTGTGTATTCTGTGTACCTCTGATACAGTTTATGACAGAGATTCATTAGTATTTTCACACTGAGGACTAAACCAAGGTTATTTGGGTGCTTTAAATATTAAAAGATACTGAGAAACCAGGTAATCCAAAAAGTGTGACCAGAGGGAGCAGTGTACCTAACACAAGGCCACTTTAGCATTCACCTTTGCTGTTACACAATACTTTGCTATCACACTGAAAGCCCTCTAATATATATAATATCAATTTGTGTTTTTACTGTGCCTAGCTGACTGTATCGAGGGAATGGAAAATCACACAATCATACAGTGTCTGGTTGTCAGCCTTCCTGTAATACATCAATAGCTTAATTGCCGTTTCAAACAGAATAATTAAATATTTTTACTTGCATATTTTCTTTACAGCATTCATGTGAGTTGGGACGGAAGACATATATTGATCACTAATCAAATTCATTGTTTTATCTGTGCAGCGCAAAAGTGACACACTGCTCTATACAGTTGCAGATGTATAGAAAAAATGGGGGGGCAGGGGCAGTAATTCAACACTTACCTTAGATGAACACGGTCATGCAATATGACTGGCCAAGAAGTGGGAAGAATTTTGTTGTGTGACATGGGGCCATGTTATAATTGAGTGAAATGCAAGGGTGTATCTTGTGTTGAGGAATAGGGACATTTTGTTGACCATAAGCACTAGACTAACAAGCAAATAGGAAGTCTGCAGGAGAAAGGGGACATGCTCTGGATTGAAGATGAATATCATGGGTTTGAGTTTGGTGGGAAGATCCTGATTTCTTTCCTGTTGTAATGCTTTTAAATTCTGGCTTCAGATGTTTTTAAAATGGCTGAAGTATTTCTGCTTCATGCAATTAGACCTTTGCTTGCAGCAACACATTTTGACAAAATATTGACAAAAGCACTATCGGATATGGTCAAATCAGCAGTGGAAAAGGAAACTAATCTATAGCTGAGCCTCTAGGTTCAGATCTCTTCCAACCTCAACAATTCTATGATTTTTAATTTTTCTCTTTGATGGGTTTTTGGTAATTTTTTTTTTCTGTAACCCTCACTGTAAAATCCAGTTCCTCCAGGAAAGTCTCCTTGAAGAGCTGGAATTCATCTTTGACCATAACTGTGGTGTTGAAGCAGGTGAAACCAAGTATGAAGGAAGTGGGTAGAGTGGAGAGAATCCAAAAGAGCAATGGCTTTTTTTTCTTTTTTCTTTTTCTCACTAGTGTTATGGTGACTTTCATTTATAAGTTGACAGCCGCCTTAATAATGCAGTATCTCTCTATCTAACTGTGCTAACATTGTTCTCAAATAACAACAAAAAGAAAATGTATAATTGCAAATCGGTAGTTGAGTATTCATCCAGAAATAAGCTGTCCAGATAAACCAAATATACTGTAATGTAATGCATACTGATGGTAAAAAAGTCTTTTTAAAAAAGAAAGGCATGATTGATGATTTTAAATTTCCCTTTCTCCTGCCTTGTGTTTTCTTCAGTCACAGACAAAGCTGTGTCATGTAATGCAGTGCATGTCAGTTCAGTCTGTGCCCAAATTTCCCAAGAAATTTACAGCTGGCGAGACAGAAATTTTCAAACAAGAACGAGAATAATGAAGAAAGCTCAGTTTTCTGATTTGATGTCTTTTAAAATATTTGGCCTTTATTTCACTATTGTAATTAATGCTGTTATGATATGCTGGACATGTTACAAAGATATATTACATTTCTGTCAGTGGAGCTTCCAAGCTTTGTTTCTTATTAACCCTGAGGAGACTTCACACAGCATTTGTGGCTACTCTAGTTGTGATGTTTTTTTGAAATAGACTTGAGGATTTTCTGGAACTAAAAGATATTTTTCCAAACTGGCTTGAGAGAGAGAAGACTCTTCGAATTCCCGTTATTTACCTATTGTCCATGGGGAGCAGCTATTTCATTTAGGAAAGAGTAGTTTATGCTAAATGACTCCAAATTGCATTTGTTAGTGGATTCGGTGTACTGCTTACTGGTCGGCAAATTTTTTATGGCTTTCTTCTGTAGGCTTTCAGTGAGGAGTCAGCCAAAAGTCTTTTTAATCTGTGAATAAGATTTAATGAACCCTTACTAAATCTGCTGTAGTAAGGCAATCTTTTCTTTTTCTCTTCACTGATCCATTAATACAGCATTTGGGAACTCTCCAGGAATAATACTAGACAGCTTTTTCTTTCTTCAGTTTTCATTTTGGAGATATTCAGAACTGAAATCTAAATTAGAGATCTGTGGTACAGCTTAGCTTGTGTAAAGACAGGCAGAATGGAGCAAATAGCTCTGTCTCTGAAATCTTATCTTTAGGTTGAGTATTTGTAGTTGTTCTTTCCAAGATTGCTACTATAATGCTTTAAAGATGCAAAGGGATTCTTCAAGTACTAAGAGCCATCTCCTAGTCTTTATTATTTTATTTTTTTAAAACACTAATTTAATTGATAGGGCCCCAGTTATGATGTCAAATTAGTCAGCACTTGAGAAGGTCACTATTGAAGATCTACAAGGAGTAGTAGAAAGTTTGAGGACAATTTTTTGTTTGTTCTTAGTTTTTTAACAACCATAGTTGACAACTTTTTGGGTTCTGCACAACCATGTTGTTACAGGTTCAGAGATATAGTCCCGATCTAATGCAAATACTGATTTAAGCTGGATTGTACTTGAGCAACCGAGCAAAACTTACTGCTAACTTTTTCAGAAAACTTGGCAGGAAGTTTGTCACCATTGAAGAGGAAGCCTAAATTTTTTTCTTTTTCCAAGACACAGAGGATTTGATGGAGGGCTAGTTAATTTTTTTCTTTGGCCCTCCATGACAGAGAACAAATTATGTTATGTATTTGAAATGTAGTTCTAAACTGATCAAAAATGTGGACAGAACACAACTGTAAAATCCCAGCCTCCGTGGATGATTATATTCTGCACCTTTTTCTTGGATACTAGTAAATGAGCTTATTACTGTAATAACCTCTCACAAATAAATATATCTTCTCATTGTTTTAAGGTTAATGTTTATGAAATGTATCTTTCCACATACAGCTTGGTTATGCTTAATAGAATATCATTTGCAACTGTTCTGCTTTGTCTTGAACTGTAAAATTAAATGGCAGAGGAAGCTGGGCTGAAACAACTTGGATTTAAAGGTATATGTAAACTATTTTATTCCCTGTGCTGCCTCTTTGAGGCAAGGCGTGTATAATAGTTTTATACAGGAGTAAAAAGAGTGATTTCACTGCCCATTAAAAATAAGACTTCATTTATGCAACAGTAAAAATGTAACTCAAGATGGAGAACAGAGACTGTCATTATTAGGATGAGAATCAGCAACCCAATTGCTGATACCTACTATTAATCTACATATTTTAATTAATATATAATTTTAGAATAACAAATAATTTTTCCCCTCAATATATTTTATGCACTGCATTATTGCAAACATTTTTCAACATCACTTGCAATATAATTTGCATTCCAGTCTTTTTCTGAGCAGAGAAGGACTGTGTTTCAAATAAAGTAAAAAATAAAAACTATTATTCAACTGTGTTTGCATACTTTAATCCAGAACTGGTTTTAAAATTATATTAGTAAGGAAAAAAATAATAAAATGTTAAAAATTGTAGAAGAAAGTTTCACCTGAATGTGTTCATTAGTTCTTGTAATGGTGGTGCCTGATATGAGCTGTCATAAGCAATAACTGATTTTTGTCCAGTCCATAATCCAGAGACATGTTAGCAGTCTGCACTGTCAAAGAAATGAGTCTGTAAAAACTTTCATGATATGCAAATATGATTCTTTTCTGAGATCAGTCCTACCCTGGAATGCTAGCTAGGGTTCTTAGTGCTTCCTCTGCTTAGCCTTTGCATGAGTTAAATTGTTGTAATGTAGGCCAACTAAAAATCCAGACTATCTTGGGTTTACTTTTCTCTTTTTAATTTTTTTCTAGTTACTTTTTAGACTCATGTTATGCATGTGCTTAGTCCTAAGTAACCAGGTTAATTCTAATGGACTGAGTGACCTACCTTGCATGTTTCAAGATAAACTCATCCTTTCCCAAATTAATTAGAACTACGGTAAATGCCTAGTACTTATAATTAAGATTGTGATTGAATAACTCCCCTGGTTATTAGGTGCCTGGCCATTGTAGCAGAAACTGCTGTCTTGAATTAAATACCTGAGCTTTCTCCTTAATGGGTACAAAAGAATGAGAATGGTAATGGCCTGGATATGGCCAAATGGATATGGAATGGGAGCTGCCTAAACCAGTAAGTAATGAATGCAGTATCTCGAAAATCCAGCCTCTTCTCAGGATCTGTGGCTCTTTCTCAGTACCTTTCTGTGCTTGAATTCCTGGCCATGGACAACCTCTGTGGGTCTGGGCAGCTGTGTGGCATTAAAAATCTAAGCGGAGGGTTGGTCTTGTCTCTTAAAAGGTTTGCAGGATAGAAAAGTAGGCTTAGTTTCTTGCCTGGAGAAGTTCTAACAAACATTTTAGCTTTCGCAGTGCTCCTACACCTGTGAGGTTATGAAGGTGTTTTCAGACATAGAAAGTGCTCATTCTGTCATGTTGGAATTGTCCCACTCAGTGTGGTATAATCAAAATCATTGAGGTCAGACACAAAAATCACTAATTAGAGGAATACTCTACCCTAGGGCTGAGGCAATTGAGGGAAGGGTAAGAGGGCAGGATTCCTGTTTTCCTTCCTCTGTAGTCATTCCTCCTGCAATCATGGATGGATGGCAAAAGTGTTCCTTACTCCAGCTTAACTGAGCAGTGGGTTTCTTTCCAGGTTTCTGATGCATGACTGCTCTGTGAGGAGGAAAAAAAATTGCCTATGATACTCTCTGATCAAATACTGTGTTACAGTATACATGCTCAGGAGCAGAGTTAATAGTGCACAGATTTTGCTGTTCATGTAGAGTTTTTTGTTATTTTGGAGTGCTTGTGACTGGCATTGTTTTTTGTAATGGAGCAGATTTTTGAGAAATGAAGAAACTTAGGCAGTATTGGAGTTTTATCACTGAGCTGTGCTGTGCAGCATATGCAAGCAGTGACTCATTGGGTCATATCTGCAGGTTTTCCAGTGCCAACATGGAAAGTAGCAAGTTCCTAGCTCTGGAAAGTGTAATTTAACACCTATCTGGTGGGGAAGTACAAGTTCTTACAGACTTTCATTACTCTTAGGCACATACCAAGGACCTGGAGATTGCTTAACCATTAAGAAAGTGAATTGGAAAGACATTGTATGATCACAAACCCAAATATAGAAACCCTTTAAATTTCATATCTTGCCATTTAATCCTTTCCCTGCTGCCAGACGTTATTGCTTACTGGTAGTGACAGTGCCAAGTTCCACTAGTGAAGTTGGCCACGTAACAGAGACATGGAAGGGTCACTTGCTGTAGCTTTTACATGCAATTATACGCGTAATCCAGATGTACCACAGACCACGTGCACCCAGCTTAGACTTCCTCTGTTTATGAGCTTCCCACGGTGAGGGCTGCTGCCACCATAGCTGTTAACATCTTTTGGTCCTGAAGGCAGCTGAGGAGAGAACTTGTCCCAGGAACGTGTTCTGACATTGCCAGACAGCTCTTGGGGGTCCTCTTACCTAGAACACCTCACGCATATCTCCTGTGAGAGAGAAAAACACGGTAACTTCAGGTGGCGTAGTGGTTGATGCTGCAATCATAAAAACAGCTTATCTGGCTTTTTAGTATCTCTTTCCTGGATTCAGGTGAAATCCTCTGGCAGGCCAGGCAGCTTGTGAGATGCTGCTAGTTAGGTTGTCTTTGGGCTATCTTCTTGCCTATTAATCTAACAAATTGAAACAGTAATCATAAATTAGCTGTTGTAAAGTATTGCCACGCAGAAATTTCCCCTGATGTAGTTTCGATGGAACCTTGTATGTATGATGGTGAGTTGTCTTCCCTCTCCCCTGTCCAAAAAATTCCCTTGATGTCAAGAATAAATGTCAACATTTTCCAGCCAGGGGATGCACTAGTTCTTGTTTTGTTGACAGTTCTGAGTTTACTTACACCCATGTGTTGACATCCTGTCTGATTGTTTTGGTAGTGGATGTGTGTAACTTTATTTTTGTACGAAAATTGACTTCAAAGGGAAAAGGTTGCAGCTGAGGAGCAGGGGTTTTAATATATTTCTTTTCTTTGCCCAAGTAACTCTTAGGGCAATTGATGTCATTTGCTGAGTGGTTGAGCAAACTAATCTGGTACAGAAAGAAAAGATTCCGCATGTGTCAAGAAAAATAGTAAAATACCTATCACACATGCATGCAATTTGCATTAGTAATCATGAATGAGTGGGCATTAATTTCCTTCCTTACCTGGCTTTTCCCCTATTTTCTCACTTCTCTATTATAATGGCTTCCCCGCCCCCCCTTTACACCAGCATAGTTTGTAGCATGGAATTCTATTTTTTAAATGAATTACTTATGCTTACCAGTATGTAAAATTATTGCCTTAAAAAGTATTTTTAAGTAATCAATGTTTTTTTAGTTTCTGTTTATTTTAAAGATGCCCCATTTGGAATTTCCTGTGTATAATTCTCTTTCTTTTGGGTGTTACTACTTTCCTACTAAAGTTTTTTTATGGTGATGGTCTTTCTCTTCTCTGCATTTTTCTTACTTTGCCTCCTACATAATTCTACCCACACCTATTTGAAGGGAATTTCCAAGCACTCTGAGCAGACCAAATAGCACTACTTTTGCATGACTGATCTACTTGACTCTCTCATTTAAAAATGTCATTTTTCTTTAAGGAGAAAAGGAGTAGTAAAGGATTAATCATTTTTTTTAAAGCCTAAACTTTTTGTTGTTTTTTTTCAGTTTTGTATTTCTTCTTTTTCAGTTTTGTTTTGCTCAGATATATGTCTTCTAATTTGTAAAGTAATGCAGTATATCTCAATAGCCTGTAACCTGTGAAGTGGGAAATGCCATTCTAGCAGTGCTAGTCAGCCTTTTTTTTAATCTTCCCTGTCTTTAAGTGTTATCATTCTAAAGATAAAAGCCCCTGTCAGAGCTGTTAAGCAAACCTGTTAAATATCTATTAAGCAATTGCTTTAAATCACTTCTTTCCCATCTACAACTATACTACATAAGAAGAAGTTTCACTTGGTTTCATACCACCATAAATAGCGTTCAGTAGTGATTCTGTTTTAGTCTAGTGAACTAATGGGCATGGTGTTCTGGGAGCATTCAGCACGTCACCACTGATAATGTGTGGGGCTCTTCTACACCAGATACAGTCCTTTTGTTTGAAGCCCTGGTGCATTCATAATGCTGAGCCCCAGTTGCTGATAGCAAGGCGTTTTATGGGTTTACTGATTTATGGAAGACACTGCATCCCTTCTCTCCGTAATTAAAATCTGCTGTTTTGTACAGTGATGCATGGTGGTGCAATGCACATGAGTTCATTAATGCACTTTGTTTCTCTTGCCCTTGTTTTCCTTCAAGGCCAAAGAATGCGATATGAACAGGTTACTAGTTATTCTGCCAAACAGGAGGACACCTGCTGTCCAAACTATTTTGCAGAAATGCTTTAAATGTCAAATTACTGAATGAGATAAAGGTATGTCCTGCCCTGTTTTCTGGCTGGGTTTTTCCTCCTGGGGGTAGGATTTGAGAATCATCCGAGCATACATTACATCCAAGTTTATAAGCCTGCAAGTAAAGTAAGTCAAGAAAGGCTTCCTTTATGAATTCCACAAAGGGATTAGAGGTGGCTGCAGAATTCAGCGCTCTAAGGACTGCAGTGGTTACATGCATCCTGACGGGGAAAGAATGTTCAGAGGATTTTGCCAACGGGACATTTGAGTGCTAGAATAGAAGAAGGTTAGCAGTAGCGTATGGATGTTGGACTTGACACTTAAATGCAGTGAAGTGCTGAAGCACCCTCAAGTGATGACAGATTACAATTGCTTTTAAGTTTTATACCTTTTCCCTCTTTCTCTATCTTGGGGGATACTACTTGCTTTCTTACACACCTTGTTTATTTGTTGTGGCTCTACCGTAAGCTCTTCAATGTGAGAATTGCCTTTTACTATAAATATGTGCTAATCACTTGAGGAACTTGTCTAGCAACACTTAGCAGTCTTACAATCTAAAAAGATTCCCACTTTTTCCCCTCTTTGAGACCTCTCTTAAAATATGACATTTTAATGTCAGTTTAACTACATTGCAGTTCAAACCCTGTACATTTTGTTTCAATTGGCCTTCGTTATATCATCAGAAGCACCTTTTTTGTTTTGTTTTGGTTTTTTTTTGTTTCTACTTATTGTGAAAACTATCCGTATGTGCACTCTTATACTACAGTTGGTACCCTGGGACTCCAGGGAGTAGGAATTGTATTTCTTGTTCCATGACAGTCAGAATAGTTATTAAAATGAATACTTTCATTATGGATAAGCCATTTATGGAAATGTGATCTCATCTGGGCATTTAGAAGATAATGCAAGTCAATTCAAACATTGTGGAGGTTGTGTGACTTTGAAACTATTTCTACAGTCATGTAAGTTCCTTCTTTAAAAAAAAACAAAACAAAACAAAAAAAAACAAACAAACACAAAACGTGTGTTTTAGAGTCCATACCATTTAAGATCTCATCACAGTAACATGCAATAAAAGCTGATTTTCAATTTTGTACTGAAGGTGTTACTAGGAATTGCTTTGTAATTTTGTTTCTGCTTCCACTACTGATGGTTGCAAAAACAAAATGTCATTGTACCAGAAAACTTTTCTTTAATTTTTTTTAAATACAGACTACTTGAGGTAGTGTCATAGGTAGTTAAGCAGCCTATGGGATATACTATCTGGAGACTCAGTGTTTTTAGTGGATCTGAATAGATTATGTTTGTCTTTGTTTTTAATCCTATTTTTCATCCAGTAATCTCAAAGAGAAGCCTGCTGTCTTCCTGTTTGTTCCACATAAATGGGAAGACGCTCAAGTTGAGTGTCTGGAGCATCGCCAAGACTGCAAATGAGCCCTGCAGTGGCGCTGATGGAAGGCATAGCTGAGAGCAATCTTGTGCTTTGGTCAGAGACTGTCTTTCAGATCTCACAAATGAAATGTGAGGGAAGACAGTAACCAGTGCAGTAAGCCAAGAATATGCTGGCTGATAACTCTTTATGCTTCTGTGACTTGATCACATCAGATCATATGCCCTTTCTCTAGCTAGTAGGTTTCCAGATCTCATTTTATACAAAGAGTAGCAGTCAAAACTTTTTTTTGAAAATTCCTTACTTTTTGTTGAAATTCCTTACTGCTTAATAGCAAGGTTTTGATCATCCCTTCCTTACTGTGCTCGATATCTAACTTTTCTATCGTTCACCTGTTATAAGCAGGTTATTGGCACTTGAGACAGAAAAGATTAGGCATATAATTGCTAGCTTTTCTTGGTTCAGCTTTATAAAGGTAGGAAAATTAAAAAAAAAAAAAAAAAAAAAAAAAAAAAAAAAGAAGGAGAAGAGATTTCAAAAAGCAAGGACTTGTAAGAATGCCTAAACTGGTATGTACTTCCCTGTACTGGAGATTATGGCTTCCAGTTTTTGATCTGTGGAAAGTGTTAGGTATTAACAAACCATACAAAGCTGAAGTGGTATAAGAGAGCAGGAAGTCACATGAAGCAAACAAGGTTTTACAAGTGGGGAAAATCAGGACACAAAAACCACTGAATAAGATTAGTCATGGGCCTTGACCCTTAGCACGATAAGAAGAGATTTGTCGGTGGGAGGTGACAGTTGTCTGTCTCTGGGTTTATGAACTGTGTGTACCTGTGTTTTACACACCAGTGTATGGAGAGTACAAATAGCAGTTTTTCCTTAAATACTGAATATATTTTTTAGCCAGCTGCTGAGCTCTCACAACTATTAGAAACGTCAATAGAATTTCAGAGTAGTTAAAAGCTGAGAAGGTGAGGCCCAACAGCTGGCTGTGAGGCTGGCCAGTAGTTCACAATTCACTTAGTGCCAAAATACAGCATTCTTAATCATTCAGAATTAGAAACAGAAACTTCTCTGCAGCTTGTACCTCCCCTCGTAATACTGAGGTAGTCTGTGTAACACTTTTAAGATGAGAAAATCCATTTTGCCCATTTCACAGGAAAGAGAAACTATGAAGAAGCAGCTTGGCTCAGAAACTTTAAAGATAAATGCTAAATATCTAAAAAAGAGATTATAGCCCAGGACTATTGTACTTCAGAAGAGTAGCATGTCCTTTTCTGTTCTCGTTACTTCTAGCATTTATCCACATTATTCAGCTTCTGTTTAGGAAGGACTGAGTGAGAGTCAAGGCGAGATAGCATATATAAACTAATGAAAAATTGCCATTACATAATGATTTTCTTGGAATGCTTTTTATAGTAAAACCATCTTCTATAAGAATAGGATCAAGCTCCTGACTGGTATTCTATTGACAAAACAAAGAAGCAAACAAAAAATCCCAATCTTGGAGTAAGGTGTGATGTCCTGTAGTGAAATACAGTTTTTCTGCTGAGAAAAACATTTGTAAAGGTGCAGCACATTTCAGTGCTTAGAAACTTTTGAGTCTGACTTTCAAAATTCAAAGAACATTATGTATGTCCTTCTCCAGAAAAATAACACACTCATCCATGAACAGGCTTTTCTGTCTGTACCTGTAAGAGCAAGTAGCTAATGCTCAACACTTCAGTTGTACAGAGAATTCAAATTCCCCTATAGTTATTAAATGTCTGCTTTCCAGCAATGGAATTTCCCCCATCCTTGGTGCAAAATATCTGCAGAGAGCAGTATTCTCTGCAGAGATTCAATAGTAATGATGGGCATTTGGTGGCTCCAGCATGCTAAGTGATGCTTTATTAGAATTGTCTGCTTCTCCTAACCTGCAGATCAGCACTTTTTTGTTCTTTATGAAGGCTCCAAGATGGTTCTAGAGATCATCACTACCTAGAGAGAAGATAACAGCTTATACCTGAGAGTTGATCTAGTTTTCTGCTTCAAGTTGTTACATTATAATTATTTGCTGTTCCTGCCATAATGTGGAAACCTTAAGACACAATAAAAGGTTGGAAAAGTTATGCTTTAGAAGAACCAGAGGGCAATAATCTTTCCAAACATGCATCCCTTTGCCTCTTTTTGTTTATCTTGCAAACTCTGATCAGACATACTGTGGCAAAGTTGGTTGTTTGGTTTGCATTCTAGGCTAAGGAGGTTACCCCAAGGTGTTGTGCATTAGTAGCTGTCACCAAACCTAGCCATAAAATAACAACCTAGTACCACTGAAAAGCATGTCATAAATAAGAGAAGTGGGTAACAGCCAGTAACTTATCCGATGCCCCAAATTTCCTCCTGAATCAGAGAATGGTAGTTCTTAGGGGCTGAGAAGTTGTAGGGACCGTTAATGTTAATACATTAATGTTAATATGATTGATATTTGCTGGTACACTTATCCCAAGAAACTCATGCTATTTCAGACCAAGCAAAGCATAAATTCAGGCACTGGAGGAGTTTTATGCTTTGAAGGAGAGAGGACAGTAGCTCAGACTCTCTCAGTCTTCTGTGGAGCAGGAGGGATTGGAAAGGAGGGAGGGAGGACATCTCCGGGCACTAAAGGCATCGCACCACAGTACCTCTCACTATGTTGCCCCATTCACGCACCACACTATCCCTGGTAGATCGCATCACATTCCCACTCCCCTTCTCTTCAAAGTAAGGTGTTCAATGGCGCTTTTTAGTTCTTATTCCTCCTGCTGAGTTCAAGATGGTACAAGCCTTCCCTTGTGAATTGGGGCTTATGAATTGTTTTTTAGCTGCTCGTTATCAAATGACTATAATACACTTACTGGAAATATCCGAGGCTGGGAAGGCCTCATGTCAAGCAGTAATTAATGGCTTGTTTCACATAATACATATCTATCTGTGTCACCTAAGTAATAACTTGTATGCATTTCTTCCTTCCTCCTTTGTTATACTAATAGAAATGAATGGAAGAACTGATTATAAATCATGCAAAGCTTGTGGTTAAAATGTGAATAGATTCTGGCTATCAAGTCCAAGGCCAAAGCTGATCACTAGATTGTCTTTCCTTCCATTGTCAGACATAGGAGACAGCAATAAATAATCCACTGAGCTGTACCTCTGGGGCCAACAGTTGCAGCTTCTCAGGAGGAAGCAACTTGATTGCTTCCATCTCCTTTATCACAGTAACATGCGGTGCTAAGAAGCTTCTGATTTCTGCTCTAAAAATGGAAGGAGCTGTGGCTAAAAGCACATGCGTGGGTAAAGGAGGCAATAACAGACGAAACGTAATTTTTTTCCTTCCTCTCTCTCTTTTGACTCAAGGTCTTGCTCTGCATAACATATACCTCCACATTTGAGCTGAATGGGAGTTCAGTGTTGAAGATTGCTGAGGTAAGTGCCTCTGTC
Source organism: Aramus guarauna (assembly GCA_013400195.1). NCBI lineage: Eukaryota > Metazoa > Chordata > Aves > Gruiformes > Aramidae > Aramus > Aramus guarauna. Next base: position 94,207 of record VXBL01003416.1, on the reverse strand, counting down.
GTACCATTGCTTGCGTCACTTAATGTTCCCCTGCTACCTAGAGTGCATTTTCCATACATACCCTGAAACTGAACTAGTGTGAATCACAATTACCATCTTAAGGACTGTTATTACCTTATGTCTAGTGTGAAGAGATAGTTGCAAGTTGGGCAGGGTTGATGGGCTTGCATGGGAAGGCACTTTTGGAAACTGACTGACAATTGTGTATTACAGCATCGCACATTTACTACTCCTCATACTTACTTTAGTTTGGCTTTTGCAATAGAAAAATTTCCTTGAGTTCTTTATAACACAGCACCGTGTTGATTCCCTACCTGGTGCAAGTCTAAAACTAATGAAGTTTCCTCAAGAGAGGTGTGTAGGCCATAATGTGCCATGTTAGCACAAGTGCCACAATGTGCCGTGTTAGCCTTGTGCATGTCTTTTTCCTAATACATCCAAATAAAAGATTTGCTGCACCTCTAGATATATGGTGTTGTCCTGGTGCTATTAGTCACTCTTCTTCCTTTATTCCATTAGATTTTAGTCTGAATTAAATTGTAAAGGAGATTTGGAGTAGAAAAACATACCTGCAAGTCTATTAAGTGAGCCTTTGTAGATAGGTGATATTTTTAGTACGGTGCGTAGGCAAGCCACAGGGCTGTTTGTTCAGGCTAGAGAAGATGCACAGGAACACATAATACTCCTGTGCAGCACATGCTGTTGTGTGCAGAACGTATTATAAAATCATATTGTTAACTTGATATGGGGAGGGCTAATGTCCATGGAGCAATGTAAAGGTTATATACATGTCATACATTCTAAGTGTATGTAGGCATTTAGAGACGTATTCTTTCTCAGGTTTTGGTATTTTGGGTGTTTTTGGGTTTTTTTAGTTAAAAAAAAAAATCCCACGTGAAAATAGCTCACTTTACCTGGAAGTGATAGTATTTTTTAAGTTTAGGAATAAAATTGACCTTGCATTGTCTTGTTGGAAGCTGAGATGGGGCTGTAGGGATAACAGGGAACCAAAGAAAACTGCTGCCTGTTTGTAACAAAGGGGCTTTAAAAGGCAGGGATACGACGTAAATAGTTTCTATATAACATATACAGGATAAAAAAGTAGTAATCCTTCCAGAGGTCCTGCACAGCTTAGACTTTGGTTTCTCTTATGCTATGTCAGACCATAAGGTATGGCTATTTTTGGAGGTCTTTGTAAGCCCCACCTGTAGATGCTGCAGCAAGGATGAACTGAATTCGTATTTAAAGCAAGCCACAACTTTTTAAGTTTTACTGAACCTTCTTTTCAGTTTGTCCCAAACTGAAGAAAGTACACATAGTTTCCCTGCATTTTTTCTCAGCACACTTTCTAACATGCAAGTCAAAAGCTGAAGAATTCAGCTTAGTGCATCTCTCTGCTGTAGGTAAGGAGCTCTTGCTTAGAGAAAGTACTTGCTGGGAAAAGTATTTAATGGCTCTAAACCTTTCAGATTTCAATCTTCAAGAGCACTGCCTGAGACTTGGAGAAAATGGTCAATCAGTCACAGTCTGCGTGCTATAAGCTGTGTGAGAAATCATATTTTCTGTTCTCTGTAAATTTGGATAACAGGGCTGTTACTCATTTAAAGCATCCTGAAAAATGGCAGTTTTCTTTCACAGACTGGAGTTAAACTCTGCTGTTCTGGGTAGCTGCACTTCATTTTCATTCCCAGAAGGCTAGCCTGGCATGCCTTTGCTTGTATCGTGGTACAAATTAGCACAACAGTAGTTTGTCCTTTTTCTGTTAAAGTGAACAGGAGCTCTGATGCGGGCTGATGAGATATGCCAGCAAAGCAAACAAAACTTTCATTTCCTTCAGGGAATTGAAACATGCTGTAACACAGAGCATGTGTGTTTCTATTTGGAGTCTTTGGAGGTACAGCTATTTTCCCCACACTCATTGAGAAAATATTGCCTCAGTGACTGCCCCAGTCTTTCTAATTAGCAAGTCCCACCAGGCACATAGATGCTTCCTCAGGTTCTTCCTGGCCAGATTTTTAGGTAAGGCAAAGATTTTAACAGCTAGACTCAATATGCCTTTGTATCTGAATTCTACAAAGTATAATCAGTAGGAAATAGAAAATTATTTCTGAGTTCAGTGTTTGCTTAGCCTCAGCATTTATTGTTCTGACTTGCTGTAAGGGAAAGGTGGCAGAGAGGAGCTTTCTGCTTCAGTGTGCCTGCTATTTAGCATTTCTTTCCAAGCCAGTCCCTTATTTTTCCTAGCCTGCCCTCTGTAGCAAAGTGGAGCCACTGCAGAGTTGGAAAGGTGCTGTCTGCGTTACTGGCAGAACTCTCTGAGGACTCTGACTAACAAGGCTGTGGTCTGGCCATTTTGCACTGCCTGATCATTCTCAATTCATGTGTACAAAATAATGGTACCCCAAATCTTTCTGAATATTATCAGCTTCAAATTAAGGAAGCATCCAACATGAAGAGTACTATATTTTGTGGCTTAAGTATTAGTAGTATTGAAAACAGACTAAATCTTGCTCTATGCACCTTCCCATGCTTGCCTAGACCCCTTCCAGAAAGTTTTGTTCATGGTGTTGCTTGTTTTTATGTGTGTATTTGTTACTCCCATCTACCTTTTGGAGGTTTGTTTTGTTTGACTCTGTTGTGTTTCATTGGCTAACCCTTCTGTGTTTTGCTCTTAGTTGTGTTTTGCATGTCATAGAGCTGGAAGTCCCCGAATGCATGAAATGATCAAAATGTCCATTGCTCACCTCCTCGGGGCCCTGAGCTCTCGCATTTTTACTGGTGCTTCTTCATCAATGGCTTTTCAAAAGGTACCTTGCCCAGCCATTTTAGAACACAGGCCTTCCATAGGATCGGAGCTCAAGCGGCCAGTACTGTTGCTCATTAGCTGGCATGGGGAGGGGAGAGAAGAAGGAGATATCAACCATGCTCTTTCCAGAAAGTCAGCCTACCTCTGAGAATGGTACTTCATCAATTAATTCAGGTACTCTAGAAAAAGACTTACAGCTCAAGAGAATGATCTCAGCAGCACTGGAATGGTTTGGCCTCTGCAAAGGGCTGTACATGGTTAACAGGATTTTTTGTCCACTGGAGTTCAGGTGACAGGTGAATGACGTGCAGAGTTGGTCCGGGCCTTCTTTTAACTTACAAGACCATCTTCACCATTGACTGATTGATCTCAAGCTAAATAAAATCCCTTATTTATGTGAGCAGATCTTGAAATCTTGAAAAAGGGCAAAAAGAATGAAATAAGCTGTCAATCCAGTCTCTTATATTATGCAAATACGTACAACTGTAGCCTGTTCTAGTGTATTGTCAAAGGAGATAATCAGTCTCAGCTTGTCATTTGTATAGTGTTTTTAGCATGAGATAACGAGCGATATACATAGACTTGAAAAGCTCTGGAATGCTTTCAGTGTAGTTGCTCTCAGTGTAGTTGGGAAATAAGGGAAAATAAAACAAGCCATAATTAAGTAGCTTCCATGTGTGATGTCTTGGATCACTCAAGATACAGTTTGTATCCAAGAAACTCAGTCATGTTTTCTTGTGCTTGTGGTTTTACTGAAATGCTGATAGGTGAGGTTGCCCAAAGTGAGGAGGTCTAAAGGATCTTAGGAACATACCTATATTGTTTTCTATGCCACTCTAACAAATGCAGAAATGTGCCAGCAACATGTTCATCTTAAACTTTATAGCCTTGAGACCACAGCCTTTTTTTCTTAGTCAGTGGAATAGCTTGGTTTCAGTTCAGTCAGAATTAGAAACAATCAAGAGTCTTGTCCATACGCCCGTGTTAATACTGATTAGCCTATGTAATCAGAGCACTTTAATTTTTCCCTCTTAAAAGCTTGTCCTCATTGGGGAACTATAAAAGTGGCTTTACATCATATAATATCCTTCTTATTCAAAAATGTACACCAGATGCATTTATATATACTCCTCATGCATATAATTTATAGTATATATTTTTTAAAGAAATTTTTCACAGCTAGATTAGTCTATATCCATGGTTATTCTTACTAGCTATATATCTCAGTGTTGACAGAATAAAACCACAAAGACTGAAAAGTATGTGAACAATCTTTTTTTTTTTTCTTTTTTTTTTTTTTTCCTTCTTTTTTTTCACCGGTCATTGTTAGTGGTAAAGTGCGGTGTAGGCCAAAGGACCAAAACTGCTTCTTCAGATCACAGTCTGGGAAGATTGTATTGCATAGTTCTGTCACAAACCCACTCGGCTCCATCAAGACTATTATCCACTCCGTAGTGACTGCAGTAGTTACAGTGGTTACTACAGTTATAGCAGCTCTTACAGAGACCAACACCTCCCACAGAAAATCTGATCAAGGACGGAAACTGCGTTTTGCAGTGTGCTGTTCACAGGATCCTAGCTGCGTTATGCTTTGGCAACTATTTGTATAACATCATCTGAGGGCAAAAGTCAAGTACAACTCTGGTCACAGCAGTGTCAAAAACCTGTGAGCAGCTGGGCATGGAACTGGGAACTGGATGATCCATTCGTATTCTCTCAATGCTACCTTGGCTCCTGTGTGACTGCTGAGCTGAGGAGCCCTCTGGTTGATTGCCAGTTATTAGTAGGCAATTGTTTCTGTTATTTGTCGTAAAACACTATTGTATTTTCTGGATTAGGAAAGGCCTTCAAAGGCTTTCAGGTGTGCTGCAGTATATGATAATTAATTGTGGAAAAAGGGACAAACACCTATACAACAGAAGCAACAGCCTTAAAGAATCGGAGGATATTTACGCTGCAGATACAGACTTGGCTGAGTGATAGTTACAAATAAGTATCTAGAAATGAACAATCAAAGCAGCAGCAAAGCAAGTGCCAAAATCACTTGGGTTTGACAGAAGGCGAGGACTTTGCCAATTTTGCCTTACCATTCCTGCAGCTGTGAGACTGACTGATGAAGTGCATGGTGCTTCGAGATGCTACTTACTCAGTTTTCCATATTGCTGAAAACTTTTAAAGTGCTAATAAAGCAAAATGGACTAGTACTGGTAGGCTGACTATCTGTATCCAAGAGACCTTGGTATCCTCCTAAAATGTGTTACTGGTAAGTTACAGTTCATATCTATGTACTGCTATCTTGTTTCCTCATCAGGTTTGCATTGAGACATATGTATCTAGCTGTCACCAGCGGAGCATTAACACCGCTGTGCGGGCAACCCTCAGCCAAATGTTGAGTGACTTGACTTTACAGTTACGACAAAAGCAAGAAAATATGGTGAGCCTTCTGGCATCAACAAATGGTTCCATGTCGATGGCTGCGTACCTTTTTGTTTCTCTGAATGCAGTGTATTGTACTGGCTTGTTGTGCCTTATGGCTTTTATTTGACACTTCCACAATTAATCCTGTTTAAAAGCTCTTTTTGGGCTCTGACTCTGCGCCTGCCTCAGAGCAGTCTGTTGGAAACACAGCTCTCACATTGTCAGCTCTACTTGGCTGATTATTTTTTTCCCCTTCTGTCAAACAAAAAAGTCTTTGTTCTGATGTCAGGCTGCCTTGGCCTTTTCCTTTCCCATTCTTTATTTTGTTTGCTTGTTTTCCTAATGTTCGTTGAAATCATTTTGCCAAAGGTTTTTGCATGACAAATATTTACATAAACAAATTCTCAGCTAAGGAAAGTGTAATTGAGGTTTTTTCTTCTATTTTTTTGTAGAAGATAATTTAAGCTTATGAAGTTCTCTGCTTGGTTGTTAGCTCAAAAAAAAATAAATTCCATTTATTACATTATTAAAATCCATGAGAGCTGTTTGGATGAAATCCCAGCACATTGTCAGCAAAACTGTAAATGTTCTGGGCACGTGATATTTCACTGGCTTCTTACATTCATTTGTGCTTCTTTGTTTGCTATTATATTATCTAAAAAGTACTATTTGTAAAAGTCAGTTTCTATTTATCTGTAGTTGCACAGATTATTTTCCTTACATCTGTTTTGGGTTAAGGTGATAAATTCTGTTTTGGATTATTAGACTAGATGAGCAACAGCAGAACAGAATTAATAGGTTTACTTAAACTTATCTTCTGTCTGTGCTAAGTGGGTTCACTTTACCAGCCAAAACATTTACCAAAAAGAAAACTGACCAAAACCCAACCAAACCAAATCAAAACCATTATTTCTGACATTTCAGTTGGGGTCTGAAAGTTGAATTTTGTTAGTTTTGTTCTTAGCTGAGGAGTAGGTGAACATATAAGAGAGCTGCATTTAGTTCCTGGCAGTTTGTTGTTGGTGCTTGAGAGGAGAATTTGGCTTGACCCCTGTGTGCACTAAGAGGAAGAATCCTATACCGCAGCTAAACCAAATGATGTAAGAGGTCGTTTCCATTTCCTGACTGCCACTAATTGTATTGGCACTGCAACGTTAATGATTACAATGTGATAAACTCTCTAATAATTGATTTTGGTTTCTAAGCACTTTGTGAAATCTAGACTATGCTTTCCTCTCAGTTATTTCCAGTGTGACTTCCATGCCTAGTTATTACTGTGGTTTTTTAGGTGCAGGAAATCCTAGTTCAGCTAAATGAGATGTGAGTTCCTTAAATGTAAGTGACTGTTAAAACAGATCTTAAGGGATTTTTGAAAACGTTATGGAAAAACTTCACTTAAAAAAAAAAATCTAACAAACAAAAAACCCAAAACAGATGGAGGACGTGGATTTAAGAAAGTTGTGCTGTTAAAGTATTGCTTTTACAGTGTTTTTCTACTGCTTCCACTGATTACACCACCTTTGCCTTTCCTCAACAGACAATTGAAAACCATGACACCTTGCAGAAATTCAAGACTCCAGGTATTTGTACCACTTTTTTAGTGACTCCTTCCAATCCAGCTTTTTTATTCTTCACCTTCTTTTCATCAGCACAGTACTGTTTGATGTCACAAGAATTGCATCTTCAGGATTTCTTACCTTCTCCGTAGCTTGATGTTACCTGTGGTAAGAGCTGAGACAGCCCTGTTAGTTCCTGGTATTTTCAGTCCTGTCTTCATTTGGACCATAGTAACAGCATTGCCCTCAACATGGTGACATATGATTGTTTCCAGGTGCTAACTTCTGTAATTAAGGAGTTTCAGTGCTCTGGAGAAAGATTTTATAAGTGGCTTTACTTCCTAAATTGAAACAATTTCATAGAGTAGGACATGGAATCTGGAAATGATTGAGTTATTGTATTTCAGGCCAGAGAGGTGGTTTGTACAACAGCAGCTTTTGAAAGCTCATCACTAGCAAAGGTGTATTCACACTTGCCAAAAGATTATTTTACCAGAGAATTCTTTCTACTCTTATTCTGGGTTAACTTCCACCATCTTCCGTGATATGTAAAAATAATCCCTGCTTTTGATCTTCTCATTGGATTTCTGCAAGAGAACTTGTGTAGATGGAGGCTAAAATCTTTGAAGTGCACACGTGTCCCATTTTAAGATCAGGACTTGATCAGACATCAGAAGCTGTGTAGCAGAGACAAATGACAGGGAGAGATACAGAAATTTTAGCTGCCATGTAGAAGTACTGGAGCCAGTCCTTTTTTAAAATTAATTATTTATATACTTATTTTATTATCTGAGTTGGATTTCAGTTGATGTTCTGTAAATGCATGTGAGCAATCAATGCTCTCTCTGGATTTAATACTACTGCATTTTCATTGTGTGGAGATCACTTTCCAATCTAGGACTTTTCCTACTGTATCTTCTCTATGAATTTTGGCAGCCCTGTTCTTTGCTGAAGCTCCGACCAACTCTGAAAGTCTATGTAGTGAATTGAGGTTGTAATCCAGCTGCACATATGTAATGCATATGATCTTTGTCCTTTTTGGAGGTACTTCAGCTGAGTCTCTTTGTGATGATGTTGTATCTGTCCTCACTGTGCTCTGTGAGAAGCTCCAGGCTGTCATAAAGTGAGTTATTTCAGTTTATAATTTGAATTTATTACCTGGAGATTGAGAGTGTCGCTGATACATGTGATTGTACTGTTCTGGGATTATGGACCAAAACTGTGCTTAAATGAAGTGTTTATTAGAGGAAGTATTGTTCATGATGCATTAATTTAATCATCACTTGAGATAAGAAGCTAATTTCCCTCTCTATACACTGTTGAGCTTTAAACAGCTTCCAGTGAATCTAATCGATAAGTAACTCTCATACAGCAGCAAAATACTTGTCAAAGAAGATTTCTTTTCTGTCTTGAAAGCAACCATTATAGAGAGACCAACAATTACAAGAACCATGGAAAAACCTAACAGAAACATTTAATATGCAGAATTAATTAATACGTCCTTCTTAGAAAGGCAGCATTTATCCAATTGAAATAATTTGTATTACCAAAGCATTCCTTAAATTTAGGAATATCATACATTCTACCTTCTTGGAAATGTATAAGCCTGACTCCTAAAATGCAGTTATTATGGGCAGTAATAGGGTGTTACACTGCATTAAAATACTAGAGTCTCTTGTTGGCCAGTACTGTAATAGTATATACTTACTCATGAGTTAAAAATTACTTCCTGTGGCATTGTAGCATGGTTTGACTAATGGTCTATTAAGAAATCAGCCAAAAAAAAAGCCTTAAGTGTTAGAGAGGTGACAAACCAAGCAAAAGCAATGCAAACATTATGCAGCAATTATTTAAAAAAAATATAGCAAGGTGGAAATACTTCAAAAGTTTTAAAGGAAAAACAAGTTCTTACTTGATGACATTGTTTCTGTATCAGTAAAATAAGAAGTAACTTGCTGCTACTGCCAGTTGCAAATCACCTGAGCAGTAGTGAAAAAGCCAGTCTGAAGCTATTTTAAATGTAGCATAATGTCTCGTTGGTTGGACTGTATGTCTCTGAAAGAACCTGTGATGAAATTGTGGAAATGGGAGAAGCACAAAACAAGCATGCCATCGGTACTTCCTTTTATATACTCTGCCATTTTCAGGAAGACTATGGCTTAGGAACTACTTGAGCTGAAGACAGCACAGACATCTTTGTGTGCAATTCTTCTACAGACTTTCCTCACATGACTGTATCTAACTACAGCAAGATTTGAATGGGAAGAGTGCCTTAGCATTGTTTAATCAGTGTCAGCATTTGGGAAAACAAAAGCATGATTCTGAATCTTCTAAAGGAACATTGTAAATTTTTTTCTTTAGTTGTGTGCATAGTTACAGCACAATAAGAAGAGATCTTCAAAAGTGTGTATCTAACAATAGCGAGGGACAAAATCAGCTTTGTATCAAATTTTGCCCACATGTGAAGCTATAAACAGCTATCATCTAATATGTATTGTCCACCAAATGATATTCCCCTTGAATTACTGGTTACAAAATACAAAACTACCTGTCTACCTGACAGAATATCTCAAAATCACTGAAAGTCTTTTAAAAAATTACCTGCAATCCCAGCTCCCCATAAAATGGTAGTGAATTAGAACAGATTGAGGCATGCCATAGATAAGTACAATAAGAACAATAAGAAATTCAGAGGACTTAAAAATATTCACTAAGCCATGATTTACTTCATGCTTGTAATTATGTACTGTTAAGATCTCTGATTATGAGCTAAGCATAGTAAAGGATTTGGATTGAATCTGAGGAAAATAAATCTAATTAGGATGGCTTATTAAAGCACTAACTCCATGAATGAAAAGCCTTTATTTCTTTCAAGGCTAATTTTCTTGTCTCCTTCAAAGGACTTTGTTGGCAGCAACTTAACTTTCTAACCTCCAGGTCAGTGAAGTGAGGTTTTAGTATGCTATACTGCCTGTTCTAATTTTTCAGTCTGAAGTTTAATTCTCCTTCTAAATTTCAAGCTTATTAGAATTTGGTTTTGGGGGAGGCACCGCTATGACTGATGAGGAAGAGTTCAGGGCGGTGAATTTTTTTTCTCGGGACCACTGGTGACTGGTGACTCTGGAATTTGTGGCAGCAGTGATATGAACACAACAGCTATACTGAGGTGTGCAGGAGTGCAACGTTCATTTCTTACCTGCAGGAAACTAATATGGTGGTGAGAGGCATCAGAGCAATTAAGAGTGCAGGAATACCCTGTGTATGCCCATGCAAGTGTCAACTGCAAGATGTTGATGATATACATTAAGACTCATTGTAAGAAAAGCTGTCGGGAAAGGAGTTTTATCTGGAATGTGTGCATCTTTCCAGATAGGTGAGGACTATTGTGAGGAAAAAACTATCACCTCTAGTATGCATATAACCAACCAGCAGTTCTAAACCCTCTCTAGCACAGAGTTAGAAATCTAGCTTCAAGCCTCAGGAATCATTATTTTCTGCATGGCATGTGAAACAGGTACTGTTCTACTTGGATGAAAATTCATCTCTGTGAACAAAAGGAATGCAGGCAGTGACAGAAGAGCAGACATTTCTCATTCTTGAATTTCAGTTAAGATAAATCCATTCTTTACAGATTCCTTTACCTACCATCATACATTAGAAAATACATTCCTCCAGCTTTCATCTTGGACCAAAAAAGAATGATTAAATCCTGGTCTTTTGAGGAATGAAAATCAGAATATGAATGCAGTTGGTATGGGGACCTGCTTTCATAAGGCAGACCTCAGCCTTGCTTGTCTCCTGAACCCGGCAGCTAATTCTGAGAGTAGGTACAAGCACATTGTATGTTACAAGTGCATCAATTCCAGGTGTCCATGGGATCTTTCACATTCTTTCTCATGAAGCGCACTTTGTGTGTATGGTTTTGACAGAGCAACTGGCAAGACCCGGAAAGGTAGCCATGTCATCATGCGACTTTCTGCCTGTAGACATTGACTTTTGACCATTGTGGCTGTCCCCAGGAAAAGCGAAAAACTAACCAGCAGAGAGCAGCCTACATGCTCTTCAGATTGCCTGAAGAAACTAAGCAATAGTCCAAAGTCTTCTGATTGTCTCCTTTTCCTCTGTTTAAGAGTTCCTTCCTCCTCAAGTTTTTAGATTGAATTTGAATAATTATTTCTGGTTTCTTCTTCCTCTTTTTTCACATAGATTTTTTTTTTAATTCCTCACTCAGAAATTTGATGAATTAAATCTATTTGCTTTCTATTTCTATACTTAGAAAAAGTAGTAGATCACTGCATGTGATCAGTACAAAATACATGGGATGATAAAGGTGATCATACCATTGTAAATCCATAAGAGGCGGCAAAAGAAATCGCTGTTAAAATTGCAGTATAATTTTTAAGTGAACTAATGTAGTTATCTTAGAAAATTAAATAATCTTTGTTTTAATGTGACATTAATGGCATCTTTTCTCTTTGCCAGTGACAATCGGCAACTTCAGCTTCTTTACTTGGAGTGCATCCTCTCCATGTTAAACAGCTCTTCCCCCAGCATGCACCAGCACAAAGGGTTCACTGATCTGATATGGTGAGTACATCTGAAGACTAATGCAAATATTCCGTTTGTAAGTATAAAAGGACCTTCTCCCCCTAGCTATGCAAACAAACTTGTAATAGATCTCCAGATGTGAGCAGAACTTGCTGTTAACCTACTACCAGTTCATTCTGTACCTCATATAAGATTGGTTAGGATCTCATGCTCAGCTGGCACCTTAAATCCCTGTAGTGAATTATCACGGTAATGTATTTAGCCAGGACAGAAAAATCTCTTATGCTTTCTGCAATAGTTTGTATTTGTTTGTGGCATTAAACACACAGGTATTCTTCTTACTGTAAGAGGGTACTGTAGAGATTCTTACTGGTCTGATGCAGCAAAACAGGAAGATAAGCAAAAATAATGTCAGGTGGTGTGCTGGTGACCAGAAATGCTTATGACATGCATTGTATAAAGGCTGAGGCTAAATGGTCTTCATGGTGCTTCCACTTTATCAAGAAATCCTCTTTTTAATTCCCCTTCACCAGAAAGGCTTGACCTCTTCAGTGTTCATATCTAGCTCTAAATTATTTGATCACGTCGGAGCCCTTGAAATAATGCTTTTCCTTCATTTTGTTTGCAGTAGTGCTTTTTTTATAGCATACGGATAATTGAGTCATAGTAATAAAGCAAGAATGTAACAAATATGCAGTTCCTTGCAGTCCATGCCCATCCTGTGACCTTGGCAGGTGATCGTGTTAAGAAAAGATATGCGTGACTGTTAATTGCAAATGTATTTCTTGTGCTTTTTACCCTGTAATTTTTGAAATGGAAGTGTTTGACTTGGGCCCAATTCTAAGGATGCAACATGCAGAGGCACCCATAAATTCCCGTGCTGTCCCAGGAAAATCAGTGGCTGCTGGACTGGGAGGTCTTCAGGTTGATGACACTTGGCAAGGACCCTGTGCTGAGACCTCTGGGAGCTCTAATGTAAGAGCAGAATTCTCTCTTTCATGACAAACCAATTTCGGAAGTATCTGCCCTTGAATTTCACCCATCCTTTTGTTTATGCTTATATGACTGACTGTGGGGCCATCGTATAAGCAAGGTCACTGAAATGGTCTCAGTTAAAAGAAAACACTTCCTGGTTTATTTTAAATTTACATAATTTTGACGATCCAGATTACACTGCAAATCTACAGGTGTTTGTATTTGTAACTGTGTATCATGAGGGCAAGCCATCAGGGGCAGGGCCTCTTAACCTGCATTGCTGCCAAGGAATATGCATCCTCCAGCTACATGCTTAAGATGAAGTGGGGAAGACAAAAACCACTAGGAAGACATGAAACAGTTTTAACTGCAAACATCATTTTGACTATAAAGCAGTGTAAGTATGCAGTAATCCATTAGCTGTCTAGTAAAGTTGTGAACCAAACCGATGTTGTCTTTGTTCTTTAAGGAGCTGTTGCCTACATGCGCACAACTTTCTTTCTGGCTAGCACTTTGTAGTCAGTTCTTAACAAGATAAAGAAGGGAGCAGACAGAGAAGATTTAGTTCTGTGGTCTTCTGACAGGGTTCTCCATATTTTGATACAGAAGCCCTTTGATGGGATTAAGATGTGTTGGGAATATGTTGCTGTTGCATCCTGTGATTACACCTGCTTCAAGGCAGGCACGTTTCTTAAGCAGTGAATTGATATGTTTTGAAGTGTAGCTGATTGGAGGAAGAAATGGAATAAGAAGACTCAAAGTCATTATCTGATGTCTGATTAAAACTGGTTTTCTTTCTATAACTTCAGGAAGCCACGCTGTTTTAGCAAGCACGTTAAGAGAACCAATGAAAGTTCTGGACTGCATAAAACTCTTGAGAAAATAGGATGTACAGAGGATGTGTTACTCTTTATGCTGAATCATTACTTGTCATTGGCTGCTTGCTCTAGGTGCCAGCTGAACCTCTGAGGCATATGGGTGAAAATCAGGTTTGGGACTGCATTCTCATGCAGCACTTGCCTTTTTAAATTAGGGTCTTGCAGGCTGAAGTAAAATGTCAAGTACTTGAGTGCAAAGCTGAAATAACAGCTAAAGGAGCAAAGTGCTGAGTTGGTTGTGGCTCTGGTTCCACAGAAGACCCATCTGCTGGTTTGAATCATTTAACTTGAGTGTTCGTGCAGACAGTTGAAGGAAGGACAGTGTTTTTAGTGTATAGTGGCATATGAGGAGTTACAATGCACGTTGAGTTACTGTAGAGGGCTTTAATGATGTTCTCAAAAGCCACCAAAACAGAGGCTCACAACTAAGGGTGCTTACTGAAATATATGCATGTGCAGTTCAGTGATGGAACATCAGGCCTTCTAGTTAACATAGACTGGTTTTGTTTTGTCAGATTTTTTTAAAGCTCCCAAGTTGGACTGAAGAAGAAACACTTGGCAGTAGAAAACCAGAATTTCTACCTTGCGATAGGTTGCAGCCAATGAAAAACACAGGCATGTTATCCTGTAAAGGGCAGCACTGTGCAGCAACATGCACTTGCAAAACCAGTACCGTGTTTATAAAGCACCCAGAAGTATTTCCATATGTACTAGTGTGCTGATGCTTGGGAGATGAAAAAACCTTGGCGTAGTTTGTTACTCTAACCACTGCTGTTGACTGATCATTAAAACAAGAGTGTGTATCTCATTTAACTGTGGGCTATTTTCAGTCTGCTCCTGTGAGATTATTTTTTTTCCAGTTACCATCTGCTGCTTTTCTCTTTTTCTCAGGAAGCAACTGTGTCCAGCCCTAGTAGTAATCCTGGGAAATCCAATCCATGACAAAACTATCACCTCTGCCCACAGCAGCATCTGCCTTGAGGCTGATTCACCTTCCTCAGGGATCTCCGATCATGGCCGAGGTTCAGGTTGTTCCTCCACAGCACCTGCCCTCAGTGGGCCCGTTGCACGGACCATATATTATATTGCAGCAGAACTGGTTCGACTGGTGGGGTCAGTGGAATCCATGAAGCCTGTGCTGCAGTCACTCTATCACCGGATATTGCTTTACCCACCACCTCAGCACCGAGTAGAAGCCATCAAAATTATGAAGGAGGTAGGATAGTCATATATGCAAATCCAGGCATGTAAAGCAGAATGTTTATGTAATGGTAAATATTGCTGATATGTGCATACCTGTCCATTTCCATACCTTAGCACTAGGGATGTTGAAGTCGCCCTTTCTCAGCACAGCTGTTAGATCAAAGCCACTCTTACAAATATTTTTAGTTTTACAAAGTTGTAATGGCTATATTTGTCTCCATAATGCAAGCTGCAGTGGCAACTCCATCAGTGTTCATGCTGTGGTGCTGCATGGAGCAGATCTTATCACTGAGTCATTACTGCTCTTTTGGGTGAGATACAGTATAGTGATCCAGTTTTCAACTTCCCTGGCATCTTTCCCCACTCTCTGCTTTTGCTAGAAGGAGACATTCATCCTCACAGTGTAGTATTCCAGGCATAAAGGTGAATGTATGCTTTGATTACGTGCCAGGTTTTTGAAATACGGTTTCGTTGAGCTTTATTAGAATAGCCACAAGGAAGCTGCCAATGTCTTAAGCGACCATGTCAAGATTACTCTATTCTGGCCTCTTGCCCAGTGCCTCTGACAGCACTAGAACTGGAGCATTGTGAGACTTATTTGAGCAGAAGCTGAAATCATGGGCTCTTCCATTTCACATACGCAGCTTTCTTCTCATGTTGTGGAACACCAGGCAACTTACGTAATTTGTATGATCAGTGGTCTCCCAGAGGATTTTTGTTCTAGCTTGTGCATACCTAGGCTGTTCTGTGTCTGAAGATTTAACACCACGCAGCCACCCACTGGGTTGTTGTCTGAACTGGCAGTTATCCTGGCACTTGTCTTCCTCTAATTTTAAATAACAGCAAGATGACAAGTGAAGTTTTAGGAGAGCTCAGTCTAATGTTGTTTCCTGCAAGACATATCTGTTGCCTCTTTCTGCTTATTAATATGGGCTTGTTTGTAAAGCCTTCTCCTTGGTGGGCATTAACAAGACACCACCCAGCAGGTAAAGTCAGAAGCAATCACTTTGCCTGTGTTTGCATAACTCTAATTTTGTAGCTGGGTGACTGCAGAGAAAGGTCCCTTTTGGTATATAATGTAATGCAAGATACTTGCTTTATATTTAGGCATAAAGATTGTCTTGTGTGCAGCATCAGTTGAAACATGTACAAAACACATACAACAAAAATGTAAAGCACTGGAGAACATTCTATGTGTGATTCTTGTTGAATATTCTGCTCTTCTCTATCTGGTTTTCTGCCTTTAAAAAGAGGAAAGGTAGCTTTAATAGGTAAAACATCAGTCTGTTGTTTTCCCTTGCTGTGAGAAATTACAGTACAGCTACCTCAGGTTCCAGGGCTTGATAGAACTATGACTCATTTATTGTATTTAAATAATGCTTAGATAATCCTCTAGTAACTTCTGCTTCCTTTCCTTTCAGATACTTGGCAGTCCTCGGCGGCTTTGTGATTTGGCAGGGCCCTGCTCTTCTGAGTCAGAATCCAGAAAGAGGTCTATTTCTAAAAGGAAGTCCCATCTGGATCTTCTCAAGCTGTACGCTTTGTTTTCTCCTTTAGCCTGTTCTCTTTTAAACCTATGCACATAGGACACTTAAACAGTTGTATTTACAAAGCATAACCAAATATGAGCCAGGGTATCGCCCTGATTAAATAAACTGTGAAAATGGATTAAGGGGTAAAAGGTCTTACTGCTTTGTTGTCAGTCTGGGCCTGTTTGTAAAGGCATAGATAACTACCTTGTGGAGTTTGCAAAAATTCTTGGGTTTGAGTCCCTAACCTTCCAATGAAATAACTGTGTGCTTATTTAGAGGTACATTTCCAAGATGAAGTCAAAGGAGGTAATAAAAAATTTAAACATTGTCAGATTGAGCAAGAAGGATTCTCAGTTCTTATAAAGATCATATCTTGTAGATAAGATAATTTTCAGGACACAGATGGCTTTAAAATTAGTTTCAGTTGGGTGTTGAAGATTTTTCCCAGTGTAAGTGCTTGTCTGTAAGGGAAAACATGCTGTGCGTGGCCATGTCCACATGGGAGACTTAATAATTTGTTCTAATACTAGTTGTCTTCCTCAGGTGTTGTCTTACAGGTTAATTTCACTTTTTTTCATGTTGGTGGAGGGATGGTGTTGGATGATAGAGCTCACTATACGTGCTGCATCACTTAAACTCTGTTTTAATTGTAGCATCATGGATGGGATGACAGAAGCATGCATCAAAGGAGGTATTGAAGCATGCTATGCTTCAGTGTCCTGCGTCTTTGCCCTGCTTGGAGCATTAGATGAGCTGAGCCAAGGGAGGGGTCTTAGTGAAGAGCAGATCCAGCTGCTGCTTCATCGCTTAGAAGAATTGAAGGATGGGACTGAGACGAGCAGGGACTCCATGGAGATCAATGATGCCGACTTCAGGTGGCAGAGGCGCATCCTGTCCTCAGAAAATCCTGCCTGGGAATCAGGAAATGAAAAAAGCCCTGATATTAGCATTAGCGTTACCACAGACACTGGTCAGACCACTTTGGAAGGTGATATGGGACAGACAACACCAGAGGATAATCCAGAAAGTCAAAAAAACTCACTGCCATCTCCAGCTGGACACGAAAGCAAAGAGATTCACTATAGAGAACCAGAGTCAGAAACCATCGACCAGCCAGATGTTGTTCAGAGAAGCCACACCATAGTCTATCCAGATATAACTAACTTCTTATCAGTTGATTGCAAGACCCGGTCCTATGGATCCAGATACAGTGAAAGTAACTTCAGTGTAGATGAACAGGACCTTTCGAGGACTGAGTTTGATTCATGTGATCAGTATTCCATGGCAGCAGAGAAGGACTCAGGCAGGTCAGATGTCTCGGACATAGGCTCTGACAATTGCTCCCTGGCTGACGAGGAGCAGACACCACGGGATTGTCCAGGTCACAGATCCTTACGTACTGCTGCTCTCTCTCTGAAATTGTTGAAGAACCAGGAAGCAGACCAGCACAGCGCACGGCTGTTTATCCAGTCACTTGAAGCTCTTCTACCTCGGCTTATAGCTCTTCCCAGCATAGAGGAGGTGGATGGAGCACTGCAGAGCTTCTCTTCAACCTTCTGCTCAGGTTTGCAAGCAATTATTTACTGTCTAACCAGCATGCACACTGTGACAGCACTGTACACAGATTCTCTTGTAGGATTTCATCAGAGAACATATCCAGAACAAGGAGGTTTGCGCTTTACAAAGCACGTTCCTCCACAGCAGCACACTTCATTTAGGGCAAAGTAAATTGAATATGCAGGCACTGATTCAAAGGGAGGCCAATCCATTGACTCTTCACAGGCTCTGCATTGTGCCCTCAGTCAATACAGAAATTGAATTTTCTGTAGTAAGATTCCTCTTCACGGATTTGTGAAGATCTGCTGAGAAAATTTGCACATGCTGTCATTAAAGAGAGGTTGGGGTTGCCTCTTAGCATGAAAGTGGTGTGGAGAGGACCATCACCTGTTTTGAAAGAGATTGAAGTAGCTTAGTACATCACTGCATTACTATTAGTAATGCCAGCCTTGCAAAGAGGGTGATAAAAATTCCACAGCAGTAAGCTCTTGAAAGGATAAGAAAAGAGGACCAACTCTCTTCTTCTCTCTCTTGTTTTTCTTAATACTGCTATTTATCATGACAGGCAATGCAAAGTTCAAAGCCCAAACCAAGTGAAAAATAGTTAAAGGTCTTGGCTTTTAAGAGATTAAATACCTGCAGTTCTTTCAGGATTAGAACTTTTGGGATCTTGACTTGGTCAATCAAACAAAAAAATGCCATGCAAAGGCTATTTTGTCCTGTTGTTAGTATATTTAAAATGTATATAAATACATATATTTTTAGAAGGGCTTCTTATTCCTGACAGTGGCCAAAGTGGAAATGTTTGTTAAAATATATTTCTCTGTTTCTTTAACTTAACTCACCTCAACTGCCTTTCCTGTTGCTCCTCTCCTAATCATTGCTTCATTCATTTGTGCTCTCTCACACACATTAAACTCATACAGAGTCAGAAGGGATGCCTCCTATCATCATACAGCATAATTTAGATATGAAACTGGATGAATAAGCTGATATTCCTGATACCTTGTTTAAACGCTGCCCAAGTAAGCCCTAACTCAGGAAAATGGTTGTCGTGGTTTAACCCAGATGGCAGCTAAAAGAACCACACAGCTGTTCGCTCACTCCCCCACTCCCAGTAGGATTGGGGAGAGAATCAAAAATGGAAAAAAAAGTAAAACTCATGGGCTGAGATAAAGACAGGTTAATAGGACAGAAATGAAGATGATAACAACAACAACAACAACAATAATAATGTGATGAACAGCACAATTTCTTACCACCTGAAGTTGATGCTCAGCAAAACCCTGAGCTGCCCAGCCTCCTGGCCCACCTCCCAGTTATATGTGGAGCATGATGTCATATGGTACAAAATGTTGCTTTGGCCAGTTTGGGTCAGCTGTTCTGGCTGTGTCCCCTCCCAACTTCTTGAGCACCTCCAGCCTTCTCGTTTGCAGGCTGAACAAAGAGAAGCTGAAAAGTCCTTGACTGCTTGGCAACAGCTAAAAACATCAGTGTGTTATCAACATTATTCTCACCCTAAATCCAAAACACAGCACTATGCCAGCTGCTAGGAAGAAAATTAACCCTATCCCTACCAAAACCAGGACAATGGTAGATGACATTCTTAAGAAATATTGGCCATGTTATATTACAGAAAGGAGATATCTTAAAGGAGACATTAATATTAATTACTTTCCTAATTAAGGTGCTCAAAAGCATCTTTTCTGTCACAAGGAATTTCTTTTTCCTGAAAAAGCGTGATCTTGACGTTATGCCAAAAGACCAGGACTAAAAGTCTAGATCAAACTTCTGTGCACCTATTCCCTCATGCATGAATGAGTATACCACTTCTTGTCTTGCTTGTCTGTCAAATCCCTTTAGGACATTTTAAAGCATTGGAAGAGGCAGACCTAGCAGACTTCTAGATTTTAAGGCTAAACGTGGCTTTTGTTGTCATTCAATATGACTAATACAGTGAGAAAGATGGAAGAATATCACTCGATTTGTGCATTAAGTCCGTAATTTCTGGTTTGTACATCTCTCTTTAAAAAGATATTTAGTCTTGGACTTAGACTGTTGAGTTGAGAAAGACCTTTCACTTTCCTAAGAAGGCCACCCCCATGGCTAAATCTGTACTTAAAAGTGTACACCATGTTTCCAGTCTGATTTGGTGAAGTATTCTTAGAACATGCCCCTCAATAAGGAATCATTGAAAAATCTAGTAGCAAGTTACTGTATTAAAATAGCTTGGAAGAGGTATCCTGGTGTTTTCACAGAGCTGTGGCTGTTACAGAGTTGTAACTTTATGCTCTCACAAGATCACTGCAGTTCATGTTTCAGTTGGACACCTGCAATGAGACTCAATCCAGCTGAAACAGTCCCTGAACTTGTGCCTCAGATCTTAAGCAAAAGTCCATCAGTCTTCCTGAGGTGAGGACTTGTGTTCCTGTGTAGGTGAGAGAGGTGTGAGTTTGAAGACCTGTGGAGAGAGAGGCTTACTAAAGTTGATACACATGTCTGGGAATAGGAACTCCCCTTGGAGAATCTGATCTGCCTCTGTAGACAATGTTTGAGTCTTCACTTCAGGACTCCTTCATTAGCACCAACAGTTCAAGGCACAAATTAGGTGATGAAGTTGGAGTAAGTGGTCCTGCTCCTTGTATGTACATCTATTCATGTATAATTCCTGAAGAATACACTAGGAGATTTGAGTATTGGTTAAGATTCAAGTTAAGAAAAGAGACAGGTGCAGTTCTGAGGCCAGCCAGCACAGAAGCAGTATTTTTGCATTTCTCAGAGACCTTATTGAACTCTTTTTGTTTCATTTTTCAATTTTGGTTACACTCAAAGTGGGAAAAATACATTAGCTACAATTTAGTAGTCTTTCTACAAGCTACGTCTTTAAATAGTATTGTACTACTATTATGCTTTCATAGGATTGAAAACCAATGAAAGGAGGTAGGAATTTGAGGCACTGTCGTGGAAGTATAAGCATGGAAAAAGTGAAGTCAGCTAAGCAGAGTTATAGTGAAATTAAGATTTGGAAGCCAGTTGGTTAAAAGCTTGTCTAATCTATAGTTTTCATCTTTCCTCAGAAAGTTCCCCCTTGTTGCTAGATAAAACCAATGTCAAAAAAATTCCTTGGTGACACTGGAGTGTGATGTCTATCTTAAAAATTACTCAATTATCTAAAAATTCTCAACATTATCTTGACTTGCATCAAACATTAAGTTTGCGTTTTTTCAGGACCTCCTTTTACCTGGCCAATCTAAATTAACTGTTGTCTCTGTTAAGACAGCATACTAACCTTATTGTTTATTATAGCTGGCCGATTTTTATAATTAAAGTTGATAATCAGTATTCTCGTAATTCAAACCTAACTATTCTCATAAACTGCAGTGTCAAGGCATTAATTCTAAAAAATTGTGTGCAATTGTGTGAATAAGAGCAAACATTTTTAGCATATCTTTTCAGTTTTGATTCCATAGCTTTTAGCAGCAAGGTTTTTATGTTATTAAGCATCATTGCAAGCTTAGGCATCAGCTAATCTGCTTTTGAGATCTCAACATCTCTCAAATAGAGTTTTTTGTTTTCCCATATTTTAGAAGAAATTAGGGACCATATTTTTCCCAAACACTTTTGGGTGCTCAAAAACATACCCGCTATGTAGTAGCCACTTCTATCTGCAGTTATACACCTTCCTTTTTAGCTGCAGTTTTATAGAGGAGGTTGCACATTTTTAAAAATATTTTAATGCAATATAAAGTGGGCTTTTTTTTTTTTCTTTTACCTACCTCTCTGCCTTGAGGTTTTTATTACTTTAGCAGATTCTAGTCGCCAAGGTACATATTTAAAAGAGATAAGGCATCAAATCAATATATTCTGGCTACATCAATATCATGATCCTCCATCCAACAAAGTGTTAAGATGCATGTTTGCCTTCAGTGATGAAGGAGTCACTGGAGCTACTCATAGGCTACTTTCAAGCACGTGGTTGCAATTTTGTTACTAGGTAAAGATTCTCTGTTAATGTTCACCATGAGAAATCTACCCCAAGCACACAGCAACCCCTGTGGGTATGGTGTGTGGCCAGCCCTATCACCCCTCTTCCACAAAGGTTGCTCCCTTGAACAGCTATTCATTTTTAAGACCCACCCTGGAACAGTTACTCTCTTTCTAAATCCGCCCTCAAACAGTTACTCACCTTATCCACGCCCCCAAAGTGACGACAGTGGAAAGTCCGAGAAGGCAGCAGCACAGAGCTTTCAAACCCTCACGAGGCAAGAAAAACATTTGCTTCTTTTTTGTGTGTGGATTTTTTTATTATTTTTTTTTAATGTTAATGGTTTGTGGTATTTTGTCTAAGAAGAGGCATGAGCTTTATGGTGGGAGGAATATATTCACAATAAACCACTGCAGCAGTTAACAAATGACACAGCTTTTCTTCGTCATGTAACTAACCTTGGAAGCTGTTTTTTTGTTTCATTGCAAATGTTCCTCTAGGATAAAGCTTACTCCTTAATCTTCCCTAATTTCACATCACAGTTGATGTGAAAACCATGAAATATTGTGGGTCATTTGCGGGGGAGGGTCTAATATTTCTCATTTTTTCATGGCTCAAACTACAGATCATGGGAATTCAATTAGGTATTGCTCATACTTGATTTATGCTTTTCCACCAGCGGGTCAACTAACTCAGAGGAAAATTATGTGCCGTTCATCCTACCTGGGAAGAAGGGATTGTGCCACAGGGCATGGTTTTCATACAAATAGTGTTTTCACGAGTTCTGAGTGCTTACAGGTGGCTTATGGCTCTGACAGAGCTGCAAGTGCTGAGCTGTGTAGAAAGCAGGTAACTAAACAGGGCTTGGAGTTGTAACCAGTTCCAGCCAGCTTGGCCCCAGGTATTTGCCCACATACCTCTAGGCCATGGAGAGAATGATAGTTACAGCCTGATCCTGCACGGTGCCAAGCACTCCAGTCCCCATCCAACAACTCACTTAGCCAGGACGGATTTACTGGGGGGTTAAAAGGGCTGTCACCCTCATTAGCACCATTTGGTGCAAATATGCTCAGTTAAGTAGCAGGCTTTGCCTCTGCCCCCTCCCACCTCACCTTTCCAGTTTGCATTGCAGATGTATCCTGCCCTTTGCTTTGCACCTGGCAGCCATCCCAATGAATGCTGGTGCTCCTTATGTATTTCAAATTTAGCGTGTTGCTTTGCTGGACTGTGACTGGAGTGTTCTCTTTGCCTTGTAGCAACGCATTTTAGATGGACTACTTATTTTTCTATTCCCTATTCTAGTGCATTTAGTAGTGTAATTTCTACTGATGGTTCATTAACTATTCTAGCAATCTGTTGCTGCTGACATGCTAGGGTTAGTTTCTGATTTTTTTTCCCAGGCAAAATTTGTGTAAAATGTGAGAGCTCACATGATGTTTTTGTTAGGTATGATGCACTCACCAGGATTTGAGGGAAAC
This sequence comes from Aramus guarauna, assembly GCA_013400195.1. Lineage (NCBI taxonomy): Eukaryota > Metazoa > Chordata > Aves > Gruiformes > Aramidae > Aramus > Aramus guarauna. The sequence continues at coordinate 71,271 of VXBL01003416.1, read as the reverse complement.
CTAAATTTCAGCTTCCAGACTCTGATGAATGCAGACAGTCTCTACATGGTCTCACATTACACTCTGCTGCTCAACCTAAAATTGGCCAACTCAGATTACTACAGGAAGAAGCCTGCCCAAGCCCCTGTGTTGCTGGTGAGTTGGGGAATATGGAGAAACTGTTAAAAAAAAGAGAATTTGTTTTGCTTCCTTTCACATAAAAGCCCACATGTAAAGCCTTCAGGCTGCTTGCTAAGCGGAGAAATAATAATTGCAAATGAAGCATTCTCCAAGCTGCTTATGAATCTTGCATGATAAATGTCATGCATCTGAATTACACAGTTTCTCTGTAATTCTGGGAGGAATGAATTCTGCTTACTGATTATCATTAAAGTAGCAGTCATTTTGATAGATACTCTATCTTCAGAACAGATCTTCATTAGCGTCATGTGATGCAGCAAGTATTGTTCGTGCACGTTATCAAGGGACACACCTTCATCTTGCAACTGCTTTTGAGTATAATGACAAATGTCTTGCTTAATCCTTGATTTGTATTTATGCAGTGAAGACATGAGAATTAGAGTGAAAAATAATTAGGTTTTAGTAGTATGAACTGATGATTTTTGTGGCACTTGGGATTCCTCAGCTTCTTCAGCTTTTTAAAAATTGTTTTGAAGGCTGCAGGAGTTATAAAACATGAATCTATGCTTTTCAACTAAGTTGCCCAAGAGAAGCCGTTTTAGCGTTTTTCTAAAAATAAAAAATCAGTGATATATGGAACAAAAAAGAAATAAAAATTAAAAAAAAGTACCATTATTACTGAGCTTTCCACGTAAGAGAATTTATATTCTAGAAGACCTCAAAAACAAGTGGGTTTTAACATCATCGTCATCAGTTCTGGTATGTTCTTCAGCAGCTGTGAGAGCAAATATGTGACTCAGAACCCTCTCTAGGGGCAGCCTTGTGCACAACAGGCCTGAGCATGACCTAAGTATTGTTGAAAGTAGTTCAGATATCTAATTGGACCTCAGTTCATCTGTGATGACTGTTTAATGCAGAAGGGCCTCTGGACAGGCAGCATTAGGTGCCACAACTTCTTTTTATTGGAATTGAGATCCTCCCTCTACCTTACAGAAATAGTGAGAGATCAGCATGGCCCATTGTCACTGTGCAAGAGCTGTCATTATAATTTGCATCTTGCATGAACTGCAGTAAGACAAGGGAAAGCTCCTTGTTCATGTCGCTCTCTGCCATAGAGACACATTGCAATCTTTGATTAATTCTTATTTTTGCATAGCTTCATTTCTACTCCTGCATACCTTTACACTCAGGAGTAGATCTAGGAGCTGAGGCTCATGTGTAGGGCTTACTGTTGTCTTACATCTGGCTTTTATGGTTCTCTGCAGAAGGAGTTCATGAAGCAGGTCCAGTCCAGTGGAGTGTTGATGGTATTTTCCCAGGCCTGGGTTGAAGAACTGTACCACCAGGTACTAGAAAGGAACATGCTGGGGGAAGCTGGATACTGGGGAAGCCCTGAAGAGCACAGCCTTCCGCTTATCACCATGCTGACTGGTCAGTACTGTGTTGTGGTGGCAAGGCTAACTTCCAAACATGTGTCTAGAACAAGCTACAGTAACATGCCGCTTCATTGCATTACATACAGAACAGCATGTCATCATGCAAAGTGATGTTTCATGAAATTACTGGTAGAGAAGGAATCAGACTTAACTGTGGCAGGTACTTCAGTGTTTTGGATCAGACTGAAAGTTTTTGAAGCATAGGTTTAAAAAGAAACTGTCTCCCTGGGAGACAGGGAGAGTAGGTTTGTTCGCTGAACCAAAACATCTATTTGTTCTGTCAACTTCAGTTCTGGTAGACTTGGTACCTGTTAATGATAAGCAGTAAGGCTGCTGTTTTCTTGATGTCATAGCAAAGCCATTTCAGTGTGCCTGTGGTGCAGTACAAATATAAATACAGGCTTCTGATCCTGGAAGCCTTCCACAGATCAGGCTCCCCTTGGTTCAGGTTTGTGCTATGCCCAGGTATATGCCAGATGGCACTAGAGAGAAGCTGAAAACCTGGAGCACCTCTAAGAAATGCTTAAAAACAACCCTTAGCTTCCTTTGAAGGAAAAAAATGTAATGGTATCAGCTGAAAGACAGCAGGATGTCTACAACATTGTAGGGATATAAAATGCACTGTCTGCTTGAATGTGTATACTGTACGATTACAAAGAGGTGAGAAGGCTGCCAGACAGTACCAACTAAAAAGCATATCTGAGAAGTCAGGACCACTAGTACTTATTTGAACAAAGAGCTAGTAGGAGATGCTTTCCTTATACCATCTGTGTGTTGAATAGTAATCTGTTGTTTTTGAACGTTCTGGCAGACATCGACGGCTTGGGAAGCAGTGCAATTGGTGGCCAATTGATGGCATCTGCTTCAGCTCAATCTCCTCTTTCCCAAAACCGGAAGACAGATGATTCTGTTGTTGCAGGTATAAAGACTGTATTATAAGCACAAGTGTACCTACCAGCAATGGGTTGTTATATACCATAAGCATATTCAGATAAATTGTGTTTTAGAACAACAGTTTAAGGGTTGAGGGAAGTATGTCAGTACTTCTTACACATGAATTGGTAGTCCAGCATGCAGAGGACAAATATGACTTGTTTTTTACCACTGATGATAAAGCTGCTGTTGTGTCATTTTCCAGTAGTAGTAGTAGTGCATTTCTCACTCCAGGAGTTGCTTTTGCCCGATACCTTTTAATCGGCTGTTGGAAGAACTTGATTGACACTTTGTCCACACCACTGACGGGCCGCATGGCAGGCAGCTCCAAAGGGCTGGCCTTCATCTTGGGAGCAGAAGGAGCCAAGGAGCAGAACCAAAAGGAGAAGGACTCCATCTGCGTGAGCCTGGATGGACTGAGGAGGGCAGCCCGGCTGAGCTGTGCTCTAGGTACTGCTGCATGTGGGATGTCATGACAGAGTCATAAAATAAGATGGTAGCTTTCCGTGAATGAATTTGGGACAGAGAAAAGCAGCATCCTGTTCCAGTCTTGGACTGCAGGACTCCCCATACAGCTCACCTGCCCTACAGCATAGGCATATTCAGCCAATTTTCCTTGACACAACCTGTTGTTGACATTGCATGGGATTGGGGAGGAAATGCTGGTTAAACAGTAATTGTGTTGTTGCTTTACAGGAGTTGCTGCTAACTGTGCATCTGCTCTTGCCCAAATGGCTGCTGCCTCCTGTGTCCAAGAAGAGAAAGAAGAAAAAGAAATTCAAGAGCCCAGTGATACTATAGCTCAAGGTAACTACACGATTAAATTACCTACCTTATCTCATATTGCCTGCAAAGATGCAGCTGGCAAGTGCTTTACTACGCATAGAAGGACAGAGGTGAATGCCACTACTGGTGACCACTCACTTGTAGGCATATGGGATGTATGTCTAGAGGCTTCAGTACATGTCCTCCTGTCCTAGGTTCTTAACATTATGTCACACTAATTATATTTTATATGGAACTGAAATCAGTGGAACAACAGATAAGCCAATAGCATTTTTGAAATGTGCACTTTTTAAGCCTTGTGATACTAGTACAACCAAGAGGGCATCAGAGAAACAGTTTGGGTTTTTTAATGTGTTGGGTGGTAATATAAGCTGAGTTTGTGTTCTTCTCCTTGTCTTGTGTATACGTCCTTGGTTGTCTTTTGTCATCATCAGATACTTAAAACTGTTTCTGAATCATGTTAAATGAAGCTGGAATTAAAAAATTATATAACATCTAAAAAGTTCTACATGTCTATTCCACTACTTCAAACTCAGTGAAAGTCAGTAAAGTCAATTGTTGTCTCCAGTGACTGTTTGGAGAAGCACATAAAAAGTGTCTGACAACATCTGATTTCTAATGGCAAGAAGCCCATAACAAGACAGTGTTGCCCAAATGACTCTGCTTGGCACTTAAATTTGGTGTCTCGATAGAGAAAACAAAGCTGAATACACCTGAGCACAAACTAGCTTTTGACCACTCTGATAGATATGATATTTATGAGTTGGCCAGGCCACGCTGAAGCAAAGAGGAGGCCAACAGATCTGTTCTATGAAAGCTTGCAAAGCTTCAAAATTTGTTTCCATTCCAATGCAACATGAAAACCAAGCTTTTCAGAGATTCTCAGGAAAAAGAATGAGGTCCAAATGCTTGTAGTTCAGCTCAGGATTAGTTTTGCTTTGACAAGAGTATCCATTAACAAAAGCTCTATGGTGAAACTTTTTGTGTGGAAATAGATGTGAAATCTGGAAACTCTTATTTTTCCATACCAAAGGAGATTTTGGTAAAAATAAGTAAATATCCAGCCAGCCAGCTCCTAAGAGGAACGTGTAATATCACTGTCAATCTGCATCTGTTCTGTGGGCAACAAGATGTGAATTTGGGGGTGGAGGGTGTCAATCTGGCATTGATTATTTTTTTTTTCCATGCATATAAGATCAATCAAAAAGGACTTTAATTTTAAAACTGCCTTATGTTTATTAGGAAAGAATGGGTTTCTCTGGTTTGATTTTTGTCTAAAATCCACATTCTTTTATAGCTTTCAGACTTTATACCTTTGCCATCACCCTATATACAAACCAGTGTTTGTTTAAAAGCCAGAGAAGCTAATGTGTTGGGTTTTTTTATTTTTCATGCTGCAGTGAAACAGAAAGTGGAGCAGAAACTGGAGCAGATGGGGAAAGTGCAGGGAGTCTGCCTGCACACTGCTCATGTTTTGTGTATGGATGCAGTCCTTAACGTGGGCCTGGAGATGGGAAGCCACAATCAGGACTGTTGGCCTCATGTGTTCAGGTACTCACCAACTTTCCCAAAAGAAACAGAATTTATACCACGTTGCCTGAAAGTAATGGACTGAGAAAAAGGAGTTTACATGCTCTGGGAGTGTTCTGTATAAAAAACATCAGTGTGAATTAACTGTCAGTATCTGTAAGAGAAAAGATGGTGCTGTTTTCCACCACTATTCAGAGACAAAATCAATGCTTAGAAACTTTGAAGTTACTGGAATACTGTGGCAGAACCCATGAAATGGGCTTTTCAGGCACCTCCACTAAACTATTTGCTATCTAGGCACAGGGGAGGGCAAAGGATGTAAGAAGACATGTATCCACATGTAGTCTGTGAGTTAAGATATTGTCTGTGTATGGTTTGAGGAAAACATCCTGTGCATCATACCTGGTTCAGATGTAGATATCAGTGCCTGTAAGTTGGCAGCGGGTTTCCATGTAAGCTGGCTTCTCCCAGCGATGGCGCTGGGAGGCAGACGAGAGCTGTACTTGCACTACCCTTTTGACTCACCTCTGGAGTACAGACCCAAGCGTTTCTTCAATGAGCCTGGTGACTAGTGGGGGGAGGAGTTGTTGTTTTAGGGGGTTTATTCATCTTTCACTTCTCCTGTTTGTTCTCAGGGTGTGTGAGTACATCAGCACGCTGGAGCACACCCACTTCAGTGACGGTGCTTCCCAGCCCTCCCTTACCATCACCCAGTCACAGCAGGCACCTGGAGGGCTGCAGCCAGACTCTGAGCCTGGGGAGTCTCCCCAGGTACTGACCCCCGAGCAGGAGACTACCCTCAGCAGCAATCCTGTCATTCAGCCGGTTTCTATCCAGGAACTCATCAAGGAAAGCAGTAAGGGCAGAGCTTTTGACTTCCGTGGAGGCAGCCTGCTGTGTGGGACCAGTGCTGCCAAGGCTGTTCTCACACTTTCCACGCAAGCTGACAGGTAAAAGCAGTGCTGTCAGGAGCCAGAATCCCTGTTCCCAAAACAGGACCAAAATAGACCTTTCTGTGATGCAGTGGATCCTGATATTTGTCTATTGCAGCCACTTGCTTCAGTTGAGTTTCACAAGAATTGCGTGTGTGTGTCACAACCAGCAGTTCCTAAGAGACCTGGTTTTCTGCATCTCTGCAGTACCTTCCCTGCCCATACTGGACTGAGTATGTGCACAACAGTGAATATGCCAAGTAAATCAAATGCACCCTGAGAGTGGTGGATTTATTCCTTGCATATAAATGAATCTGTTGGGTTCATTAAAGCAGACAAAATAAGTGGGTGTCTTGTCCTGACAGGAAGGGACTGAGTGACAAGACCGGTGTCAGTTAGAAAGCAGCTGCTTCTGTCAGGACTGCGTGGACAGCTTATCAGTCTGCCCCAATGTGTCTGGAGGAGAAGGGGCCACCAAGAAACGTTACAAAGCACCTAGGTTACATGTCCCTACAACGTGGTCTGCAGACTGACATGTCACAGATTTTTTCAATATTTCTGCCATTCTTTTGATAGCCCAGGCTAGAGTTGAAAATTTCCCAGATTTGCATCATTCTAATACCCTTTTTTTTCCAGCTGACATTTTGCATTCTTGATCTCTGCCCATAGGAGGGTGTTATTTGTAAATTCAGAGGAAAACGTAATGCATACTGATGCTGCTTGTAGGAGTTTGTGCATGGAAAGTACCTTTTATTCCGGAAGCTCACAATACAACTTGGTTGCAAGGATTAGAGAATAGCAGTACTGTAATTTTAATGACGCAGGTTTGATTTCCGCACTGTTACTTCAGTGTGGAAGTTATTAGGCCTCAATCCCTAGCTTCCCAGGACCACAGAAAGTTTTTCATGAAAAGCAATGTCAGAAAATCATATTTGTGTCAACTTGTGGCTGCACCATGTGAAATTTCACTATGATCTTTGTGGAACCCACATCCTATGTAAGCATAAGTTTGCTGCTTTAAGGGTACAGATTTTAACTCTTAAATCTTAAGAGCTCATTGCAGCTGAAAATAACAACAATGGTTTATATTCCTAAGTAGCAATTAAGTTACAGAAACTTTAGGTCTAAGACTTGAATTAATATGTTTTTCATGTAAGGGTTTGTAACTTCAGATGGAGAAAACTGGTGTAACTCAAGTCAGTGAATCTGTGATGATCTATGTTGTGAGGACTGGGCATATTCTCACTGGGTTTTTTATTACTGGTTCATTAACTGTGTATAGCATGAAGATATAGTAATGAGGAAGTATCAATTCCTTGAAAAAGTAACTTTTTGGTTTAGTACCGCGGTTGAATCTTGGAAGGGTTCTGGTTGGTCCTACAGCACTCTACTTTCTACCCACCGATTAATAAAAGTTCTGGATCAGAGTCTTTTTGTAGCACTGTATAAACGAAAAAGCCCTCAATAACCCAATATGTCACTACAGGCAACACAGAGCAGCCATGTACAGATAAGGATTTTTCTTACATATGCATTTAAGTCTGCATCTCATTAATTTTTCAATTAGATTCTCTTCTTTTACTCACAGGCTCTTTGAAGATGCTGCTGACAAGTTAAACTTGATGTCACTGGCAGGCTTCCTTTACCAGCTCAAGAAGGCTTCTCAGGCCCAGCTTTTCCATTCAGTCACAGATACAGTTGATTACTCCCTAGCAATGCCAGGTAAATCATCCAAAGATCCCTTACGGAGTTCTGTGTTTCATATACAACTGTACAGCTTACAGGACTTGCTTTGTATTCTTACCATTTTAATTTTTCCAATTAAAATGTAAAGGTATAAATAAAACACAGAATTTAGTCTAATAAGATCATTCTCTAGGAGCAATTCAAAGTCTTTAGAAAGGTTGAGCATCTTTTTGGTCAGGGACCACATCCACACCTGCTATGAAACAATTCAGAGGACATTCATTTGGTTCTTGGACTTTGGGGGTGTTAACTATCCACAGATACTTAATCACAGCTCCATTTTGAAGCCCAATCCAGTAAAGGAAACTTGGGTGAATGTCAGCCTAAGACAGTGGATTTAGGTTAGACATTTGACAGTGGGATAACCTCAGAAGTGTTCAGAAAATGGGTGATAGCAAACAAAGCACACAACTAAAGAATGCTGAATAAAGCAGTGGGATTTGTTCTGCTTGCTCTTCCCCAGCAGAGTGGAGCATATACGTTACAGTAGAAAGCCTGTAAATTGTCATTTCCATCACTGTGTCAAATAGAGCAGAAGGATTGGAACTAAAGGAAGATATTTCATGTAAATTTGTATTGTGCCTTTAGAAGTTACACTAGTCATACGGGCTTTGTTCTGTCCTGTGACAGACATGGATTTTATCTGGTATATGTCTCCAATTTAATTGGTTTCCCCTCTCCCTGAAGTGCTACTTGTCATTTTCTCAGTGTGACACTTCAAGTTGTTTGGTTTTTTCTCTTGCTTGTCTCCAGGCCTCAACATTCATCACTTTATTTTTAATAAATAGGGATCCTCTTGTCATGTATGTAGTAGTCAATCAACAGCAGATAGTAATAATGAAATTAAAATTAGGATAGAGCAATTAATTGCACTTTTTAATATTAAAGTGGTATGCCCCCTGATTACACATCTTTCATTGGAGATAAAAGCACCAGCATATTTTAAATGAAGAGAGAATGAAGTGTATTTCCAAATGTTGTAAGAGCAAAGGAAGATTAATCCCTTTCAATAGGAAATAACAAGTATTTCTGGCTGGGGAACAGAAAAGTATTTTTGCACATCCTCTGCTTCATATCCTTTACTTGATAAGGAATACAAAAGGACAAATCCAAACTAAATAATTTGCAGTTTATATTCTTTCCTGTAGATGTCACCAAAGGCTTTTGCAACTACTATTTTGGGTCTTAATATCAATTATTTAACTCCTTGCTTAACTTTTCTGCATGACTTCTCCAAGCCTATGTCTTTAAAATGTTTGCAAAAAAAATGATCACTTAAAATAAACTATGTTTAATAAGTTCTTCTTAGAACTTGGGTCCATCTCCTGTTCTTGTACCTACACAGACATAGGCTGTGTTTTACACTGATTTTTTATTTTCTCTTTCTTCCACCACCCTCCCCTCTGCCCCCCTCAATCCCTGACTTAATTCTACTAAATTCTAACCTGATTTAAATTCCAGACCTCTAGAGATGGAGAAGCTGCTGTTGCTTAGCTTCCATTTATTTTCTTATACTTTCTTGTAGGTGAAGTAAAATCTACCCAGGACAGGAGAAGTGCACTTCACCTGTTCCGACTTGGTGATGCCATGCTCAGAATTGTAAGGAGTAAATCTCGCCCGTTGCTCCACCTCATGCGCTGCTGGAGCCTGGTGGCACCTCACCTTGTAGAGGTAGGAGTGGAGGAGGAAATGGGAATATGAGCAAGAGATGGCAAAGCTGAAAAAGCTGGAGATTATTTTTAAAATGTGTATCAACCATCAACATTGTCAAACCTGGTTACGCTCCTGCTGGGGTATTGTATATACTGTGTCATATATTGTCATACTGCCCCTGAGGAGTACACTTCTCAATAACTGAAATGGACAGGTGTTGGATTTTTGCAATATGATATTTCCTGTGTGTCTGTGGTGAAAAAAATGAAACCACCTTAAGAGTTTACAAGTAACTCTTCCATCTACTTATTTTTCCAGGTGAGGTATGCATCCTTGCATGTGTTCCCATAAAAGGCTTTCTTTTCCCACATAAAGCCAGCTCAACTGGGAAGATGGTGGCATTTTTCCCTTTCCTTCTCCTTCTTTGTGAACCCTGGTCAGTGGCGTGCCGGTAGCAGCCGCATAATGGATTTCAGTCATAACAAATGACCTTTCCTCAGCCAAACTTTCAGTCTTATCTGGTGAAATGCTGGTGTCTTGACTTCTCGGAGCTTTTTGATTTGTGTCATGCAATAAACATGCAGTACTTCCTTTCTTTCTATTGGTGAGGTTTGTGGTGTCATCTGCCCAGGTCTATTGGGAGTGTGCTTCTCTGGAGTTTTAAGTCTTTTTTTATTGACTTTAGTGCAGATGAGAGAAGGAGCAACATCAGGGAAAGGACAGAATTTAGCGTAACCTGCATAGTTACTCAAAACAGCAACTTTATATCCAGATTCACTGGGGTTTAATTTTTTTAATAGGTCTTCCAAAAGTGATGAGAACCTTCTCACTTTGAGTTCCATAAATAGCCAAATAAAAATTGACATTTGGTCATGCATAGATAGGTATGGTGAATATATGCAGAAGCTACCTTTTTGAAAGGAAAGATGGTCACACAGTAGAAACAAAAGACAATGTTTCACATGAGTTCTGTTGTGTGGGATTTATTCTGTGCTTTTTGAATTGCCAGCAAACCTTCATGCATCTGTGGTACTCCAAGCAGCTCAGTGTCTCAGTCATCTGTTTCCATGGCAGTTCTCTCTCATTTTCATTGCAGTGGGTCCCTAGTCATGTTAGCAGTGAAGCTGTTTTTAGGATTCAGCAGCATGAAGTCCTTACCTCCCTTAAAAGTGTCTCACTAAAAGCAAGTTTTTTGCTTGGACAAACTAGTACTCTTCCTTTCCATGCAGGCTGCCTGTCATAAGGAGAGACACGTGTCTCGGAAAGCTGTCTCCTTCATCCATGACATCCTCACAGAAGTGCTGACGGACTGGAACGAGCCTTCTCATTTTCACTTCAATGAGGCGCTTTTCCGCCCCTTTGAGCGTATCATGCAGCTAGAGCTCTGTGATGAGGATGTCCAAGACCAGGCAAGTCAGCCCTGATCAGGGTGTCTCTATCTGGCTTACCACACCCATAAGAAGGATGGTCTCCAGAATGCGCTTGGTCCACTTGAGAGTGTTTCCCCAATTCCCTTCAAATGATGCCCCTTAATCATCTTCAAGGAATCAGGAGGGTTCTGCCTACCTAAGCCAGCATTGTGGTAGAGCACAGAGACAGTACACCTGGCTTTAAAGCAGTTAAATAAAACTTTTCTATTATCTGAAAAACAATAAAAACAAATTAGTCTAGACAGACATAGTGAAATCTAGGAATGTGTTTAAAGCCAGTATCATTCCTTCTGAAAGTCCGTCTATGTATCAGTTCTGGTTTTTGGTTTTATTCTTTTAACCTCTCCTACACTGTCTGCAGGTAGTCACCTCTATAGGAGAGTTGGTGGAAATGTGTTCTACCCAGATCCAGTCAGGATGGAGACCCCTGTTCAGTGCCCTGGAAACAGTGCACAGCAGCAGCAAGTCAGAGGTTAAAGAGTACCTTGTCGGAGAATACTCTATGGGTAAGGACTTAGTGCACTGACTGTTTCTTATGTGCTTTTCTTTCCCTGTCTTATTCCTTGGGGACACGGTAACTAACTCAATATATTAATGCCCTACCTGAACAGTGGCACTTAGCAGTGGCACTGCGATACTCCAGGACTGTACTGAAGTATCTGGTTTATTAGTGTGGGTGGGAGGGAAAGCAGAGGTATTGTTCTGACTTTTTCTCTTCTAGATTCTGGCAGACGAGTAGAATGAGAAAGAAATGTTTCAAACCTACTTGAATATTTCTGAGTGCAGGAGTATTGAGCTTGGCTGGGCCCTTGTCCCTGTCCTGCTAGAAAGGAAAGCATACTGTATACAACCACCACCTCTCGTGGACTTTCTTAGTATGTGAGACCTATTGCTCTTATACATCAGAGTAAGTTAGTGTGATAATATAGGCAAGGGCTTGTCCAGGCACTTAATCACAAGGCTTCAAATTGCTAGCACTATTACAGCAAACATGGTTTGTAAGACTGATTCTACATCCCTCTCAGAGATGTTTGCTGGTGTGGAAACTGGGTAATAGGGGAATATCACTTTAATCTGTCCTTTTGCCCCAGTAGAAGGTATTTTTAAATGTTGCAAGTCATGTGTAAGGGATATGGTTTTCCTCCTAAATTTTGAATTTCAGATCTGCTATAATCGACGTCAAAATGCAAGTGTATACAGCTTTTGAAGACTGATAAACTATTTAGGAAAAGCAAGGCTATTTTGTTACTGTATAGTCCGAATAGTTTTCCACATGACTGCTGTCATCTTGGCAGCTACCAAGAACTAAAACAGAAGCTTTCACCAAACAGAAGTGTTAGCTACTGAGCTGAGTTCAAGAGCTCAAACCTGCTCTTACCATTTGGGCAGGCATAAGCTGATATTTTTCATAGCTAAGGCAAAGGAGGGAATCCTTATTACTTTCTATAAAGGGCTACACAAGTTGCCTCAGGAGCAAGAGAAGGATTTAGATCTAAGATCAATTCTGCCTTTGCCCAGAATAGAAGAGATTCTGCAAGTTCAGTTAATTGTTGAAAAACTGTTGAAAAATCACCCTTATGGGGGATGGAGAAGAGTTCTCATCTTGTTATTTCCACAGGGAAACGCCAGGCTCCGGTGTTTGATGTCTTTGAAGCATTTCTAAACACAGACAGCATCCAGGTCTTTGCCAATGCCGCCACCAGTTATATTATGTGCCTTATGAAGTTTGTCAAAGGACTGGGTAATTACTTTTCCTTTTATCCTATTAAGTCATGATATGTCAAACTTGATCCTGCAGAAGAGGAGAATTCAGTTATGTAATACATAGTATGGTAGGGAAGAGAGAGACAGTGAAGAAGGTGAGTCCAGAACGCTTTAAAAAATAAAAGAAAGACCAAGGGATTATTTCAGAAACATTTTTAATGCTATCACTTTTTCAAGTTGTTGGAGCACCAAAGATGCATCTCACTATTGAATGTCTGCTTCGCTTAATCTTAATTTGCATCAGGACTTGTTTGTATTCATTTAATAATAATAATAATAAAAAAACCAAAAACAACCCGAAAACCAGAGTATTGCAGAAGTGGCCTGGTATTGTGCAGTGACAGCATGGCTTGTCTGCAACAGAACAGGATATATTTTACATTTGGTGGTCAAAGCCACATAGCTCCTTTCTACTCTTGCTCATCTCGGCAGCAGTAGTTTGGCATATGTAGTGCTGAAAACCTGCCAAACCTTCAGTGAAATCACGAGCATTGGAACTAACACTCTGTCGCCATGATTAGGTTTTCTGTTGTTGTTGCTGAGGGCAGCCAAGACCAGGCGTGTCAAGTCAAGGTGACCCTGCAGAGTAACTGTGGTGCTTTACCAAACTTCAGAACAAAGGCAAATGGTGTTGGGTCATTCTGCCCCTATGTTCATGATCCATGGCTTGCCTTGATCATTAGAACTGGATGCTTTTCATTAAACTGTGGCAGTGATTTTTTGTTTTCCTTATGTAAACTGAAAAACTTCTAATGAGTGGTGAAGTGGGTTTTTTGGGTTTTTTTTTAATATGTATTTTAATGCACAGAGATGCCTAGGTTTGTAAGCAACTCCCTTTAAATGAAGCACCTAACTCTGGCAGATTTAGTCTTTAATGTTACTCTCATCTTATTAAGCTATTTCACCACCAATTTCAACAGGGACAGAATTCAATTTGTGATGACAGAACGGAATTGTATTTATTACTACAAAAGAGAAACAAATTTGCATGTCCAGTACCAGTAGAGGGAACTCATGTTCCTTCTGGAGAACTTGAAATCCTGTCTTATATTTCCTTAAGTTTCTTACTTTCATGAGATAAGTTTGTCCCCTTTATAGTTACATGTCAAAAAGCAAGATCTTTGTTTTGTATTAAACGTAGTAGGATTATGGGATACCTCACTACTGAGCAATAGCAAAAATACTACCGTTTATGTGCATTTTAACATAAAACTAAAGGATTCAAACTTCACTGACTGACTTGGCTAATCTCAGTAGTAGACAAGACTTTAAAATACATTATGGAGGGAATAGTTAAAGGCATAGAAAAAGCAAATAAATGTAGGGAAAGGAGAATAAAATAAGATTTAATAAAAGGATTTAATATTTATCTTGTGGGTTTTATGAGATAAATAGTTTTTAAGGCAATAAAATGTTAATGCGTATAGACATGTAGTAAAGCTTCAGATTTGGCACTTGAGTGGGAAGTATTTGGCTAAACTGGAAAAATGGCTCCAAGCCAAGTATTCTAGACGGTCAGAACATTGGCTGAGAGGGGAGGAAAACAGACTGTGCAGAAAGGGACAATGCTGGGAGTGAATGGAGTTATCCAAGGTGGAACTCTGCAACAGGATGCCTTAGAACTGGTCTGCTTATTTAATACACCTTAGTGAAGCTGACCTAAAAGTAGGAGTCTGCTGATGCCACAGGGTAATAATACCTGTGATGTTGAGACACTAGAGCCTGAGGATGTCATACAGTTGAAACTGTGAATCCTTGACACTTGAATTAGACAGCAGAAGGAAATATCGTAGCACAAAATAGAAAATGGTGTATTTTACGTGTAAATAAACTAAAAGGAAGAACTCACGGTAGAAGAATTTTCCAAGGCACTGGGGTGCAAATGAATAGAAAAAAATTAGTATATTAATTGAGCAAAGCATTAATATGAGCAAGTAATTCATACACCTATGGAAAAAAAGTGGAGTGGGGACAATATGACAGATGACAACAAGGCGTGGTTATAAGAACTCCCATAGGCTCTACTAAAGAGTTATTAAATACGCATGTATTTGTTAAAGCATTTTATTCATATAAAAGTTCATGTATAAACTGACCAATATTACTGTATTGTTTGTATGAGAATCATCTGGTTGTCACCTAATAAGATCAAACAGAGGATGTTTTCTGGATTCTATTCAGACACTTGGGCACAACTGAACTGAATGAAAAAAGAAAACTAATGTTATGTTTGTTTCTCTTCTGTGCTTCCCACTCCTGCCTTTTCTATCTCCAGGGGAAGTAGATTGTAAGGAGATGGGTGACTGTGTGCCAGGATCAGGATCTGCATCTACAGACTTGTGCCTTCCCGCGCTTGATTACCTCAGGAGATGTTCTCAGGTATGATGAACAATCTTACACAGGTACTAACCTGGCCTAGGAAACAGTTCCAACCTCCAGTTGGAACGTACACTGCCAGATGGAGAGTGGTGATCTGAAGGAATCTAGGCCAGCTAATGGTGGGAAAACTGAGGAGATAAAAACACTCAGACCCAAGGAGCATGTGGGAAAACGTGAATGTTCAAAACCTAGTAGTAACATAATCAAAGCTACATTCATTCTCATTTAAACAGTTACTGTAAACAGTGTTAGAAATGAAGGGAAAAAAGAAAAAACAAACCTCGAGAATTCTCAGATCTTAAGAGCAACAGGTTACACCCTCTAAAGCACAGTGGCAGCTTATCTGTTCCCTGAAAACATATCTGAAGCTCAGGGCAAATCTCTAACAATTAGAGTGCTGGCATGTTTCCTGTAATCTCCTTGCACACAGCACAGATTATTATCCAGAGTTATTAGGATGTTTGTTGTCCCATTTTATAATGTTGTTTGTATTTATGTAGTACTTGCAGGTACTTTTTGTTGGACCTCGACCATTTTTTTTCCTGGGTAAAATACAAGTGCCTAACAAAAGATAATTACCATAGCTGAAAGGACTTAATACCTAAATTCAGAGATAACGGGTGGATTCAGTACAGAGACTGAGAGGAGAAGGAAAGAATAAGGCAGCTCAGAATAACAAACAGCAGACGTACCAAAATGTACTTGCTGCCTTGTTCACCAAAGAAAAATCAGTGAATATCTATATGTATATCTAATGTATGTTCTATCTGTACACTATGGTGCATCACATCACTCTTCTTCATCCTTACAAACCCCAGTCCATAGTGAAGCAGAAGTATTTTCTCCTCTTTAAAAGAAGCAGCCATTTTTATCTTGTTACACCTTTTAGCCTGCCAGTAGAACAACAACAGGAATGACTAAAAAGAAATCCTGTCTGTATGTTACAAATATGTGGTTTACTTTAGATAGGCCTGGTACTATAGCACAATTCTGCAGTTTGTATTTGTTATTTAATGGACAAGCCAGGCAATGAAGCTCTGAAGTAAACCTGTACAGGTGCTTTTATCAGTATGCACTTAGTCCTTCAGAGCTCAAAAATATTCTGTGTACAGCTAATAGAGCTTCTTCAGTCATAGGTGCAAGCAGTAAGTAGTAGCATTTGTCTTGCACAAATGAGGAGGGAGCAAACTCCCTTCCCAAAAATGTGCTGTTTAAATTGCATTTCTCCCTCTCTTATCCCCTCCCTCAACCCTGACCCCTTACTTGTCACTGAACAGAAGACTTCTGGCCTGTAGCTGTGTTTTTCATTTTTGCTGGGTGAACAGTGCAGATGCTGACATTATGCTGCTTTCATAGCTTTTATTTTAGTTTACATACCTGTGTTGTGATAGCTTTTACAAACTTTCCTGTATATATTTACATTTTCTTCTCTTTTTTTCCCCTCTCTCTCTCCTCCCCCCTCCCAGTTGTTAGCCAAAATCTATAAAATGCCCTTGAAACCCATCTTCCTCAGTGGCCGGCTCGTTAACTTGCCCCGAAGAGTGCAGGAACAGTCAGCCAGCAGTGAGGATGGTATTGAGTGCATCCTTTCTGACTTTGATGATGACACTGGTAAGTGTATTGAAAGCAGTAAATGCGGAATTAATCACTTGCTTCTTCCACATGTCACTGTAAATTTTACCAACTGCTGAAAGCAAAATGGAGGGGAAAAATGTCATAGTTTATTGTCTCCCTGTTGGTTACGTACACACATGTGCGCACACAGAGCTTGGAAGTTCAGGTCACATCACCCTCTGTATGTTAAAAGATAATCTCATCTATGAGAAAAATACAACCCCTCTCTTGGGACAATATAATAATATTTTAATTAGCAATATTTTAATTATACTGATACTCATAATACAACCAGTATATATTTCTGAGAGCTAACACAAAAATACTTTCTAGACCACAGTTGAAGTAAAGGAGTGAAAACCTTTTAAGGTTTAGCAGGCCTGCTTTTAACAGAAAAATTATCGGTGTTGGGTTTAGAAAGATAAAGAATACTTGTTTAAACATATTTCCAAACTTTTGTCCTGTGGTCTATTGAACTTAATAGTGTATTTCTAAAGTCCATAAAAAGCACTATGACCTCCAGAAAAACAAGCAGCATTTGTCTCCTGATTATTTGTGTGGCTTATATGAGTTGTGGATTAATCAGGTGCTTGATGAACTAGATCTGTGTGGAGCCAAGCGGTAGAGGAATGCAGCCTTACTGCTTCGGGACTCCGGCCCTTCCAAGCAGTACAGTCACTTTTGAATAGCTGAATGACTGAGCTGTTCTAACTTGGCTGCCTCTGTGAAGAGCCAGATCCAACCAGGCAGAAAGCAGGCTGATCCCAATGCATTTCATTCACGTGCTTCACCACAATGGCTCTTGGTACCTACTTTTATCTAGGGTCTTTCACCATGTGGACTGTCCTGTTCCACTGCTACCCTGGATAAAGGAGAGAAAAGTTGCTCTCTGAAAAAAGCAAACCGCAAGTCCTAGGTTTAAAAAAAAACAACCAAACAAACAAACTCCACTTTATTTTCTTCTTTATGTGTTTTTTTGTGGTTTTTTTTTAAATCTCTGTGGAAATTTTAGGATGTTCACCTGGGATGTGGGAGACCCAAGTCACTGAAGTCCCTGCTTTGAGTCAGGCTTGGGACTTGACCTGGGGGTTCCCCACCTTACGTGAGCGCCACTTGCCTCCTGTTCTGAAGTGGCTCCACCTATCAATGTCTTGCTTGCTGTGAACAGAAATGCCACCCTGCAGGAAAGATACCTTCTAATCTGGTTCTAGTCAGAGCTAAGTGCTGAAACTTTCACCCAGTTTTTATTTAGCTGGTAATGGTATTAGAACATTGCTAGACAAACTGACTTCACAAAGACAGAAGACAGTGCTTCACCTGGCACTCCAGTGCTGAAAGTCAGCACAAGATGGTGCAAAATGTTTTAGCCTACTTTGACATATGGTGATGCAGTGTATTTTCATAGTGTATTTGATTCCATAGTAAACTCTTCAAGAGGGTGTTTATAAAAGACACTCGGTTCCCCTAGATTTGAAGATACCAAAATTTTGTGCTGAGTGATTTGTACTGTTTCCTTATCTAGAAACATCATTAAAGTCTGTATCACTTCAAACAATGTCACCATACATACTGTCCTGTGGAAGTGGTGTGAATAAATAAATGATCAACACAGTTACTAAGTAACGATTTCACCGTGTTTTTCTTGATTCTCTAGAATCAGCAGCATTCTGTCAGAATGCTGTCAGCAGAATCAGTCAGCAAACGCAGTGCATCTTAAACAAAGTTCCCTTGCAGCGTTTTTTATTGCTTTTGGAACATAATTAGCCAGCAGGCATCATGCAGATGATGTGCAGACACAGATTAAATCAGCATGGCTACCAGTGGCAGAGAAGAAGGGCTTATTAGCAAACCAAAGTAAAACTCATTTTAGTCTAATAAACCTATAGCCAGTACTACCTGTATCCTAACTGCTGTTCTGATAGTTGTCCAACTCTGCCATATCCACATTTAATACATTTAATAGCTGTGACCTTTTAATATCTAAAGATGACCTGTGAGGCAACTTGATGATACTTCATGAGGCATTATTAGTGTTCAGGTCTGGGTACCAAATAGAGACAATTAAATTATGGCTAGTCACCTTAGGATGCTTACTTAAAAGCATAACTTAAATGGGTACAAACCATTCTGGGCAGCATTTGCAATGGTAGTGAGATGTGTAAAATATCCCATTTAAAAAAAATAAATTAAAAAAGAAGGTTAGAGAGACTGGACTAGTGGGAGTAGTAACTAAGAAAGAAGGCAAGAACAAGATGCACATGGAGAAGGAAGGATGTGACAAAACACGAACTTAATAAAATGGAAGGAAAAGGAGAGTGTCATTTAAAAAAATTGATACTGCCTACAACAGGGCAGTGAATGTACAAGAACCCATGATCCTTTAGTTAATTTTTTAGCCTCCATCACAGCCTGAGGGCACGTTTCACCTGTGGGAAATGCAGTAGCTCACTCATGGCTTTTAATTTTTGTTTCCTTACTTGTAGGCCTTATCAATGTCTGGATTATTCTGCTGGAAGAATTAACAACTGCCATATCCAACTGTCCCCGCCAGCACCAGCCTCCAACTTTGGACCTGCTATTTGAATTGCTGAGGGACGTTGCCAAGACACCTGGTAATGAAAGGGCTTGATAAAATGTGAGCTAGTAGAGTCCTGACCCGAACCTCTTAGAATCCTAAACCACTTCTGTAAAGTGTGTTACTCATGCTAGAGCTGCAGAGACATTCTCAAGTAGAAAGGAATTTTCTCAGAACATGATCTGTTTTTCCATTAGTGCATTGTTCTACATTGACAAAAGGCATCTTGTAAGAGTATGTTTAACATACTCTTGCATTTATTGCACAAATAAAGAGGTGCAGTACTTTATCAATGTCCTAGCCACAGAAAACATTTGTCTGGTATCTACGAAATGGAAAAAGAAAAGTATATACTCCTGTAGACCTGCTGGGAAACAGCAGGTAAAAAGTTGGCTAAATGTTCATATACTAACTCACAGCTAGATCCAAAACTGCTTACTCTTCTCATACCACAAAAAAAGTTTCAGAACCCGCTTTCTTTAGCACCACCCAGCCTCAAACTTGGAACAACTTAGCAAATTTACTGTGCCTGTAGGCTTTGTAAGCAAAAATATACAACCATCATTGTGTTTATTTTAAGGCCCAGGATTTGGCATTTATGCAGTTGTACATCTTCTTCTTCCCACGATGTCTCTTTGGCTCCATCGCAGCCATGGTGATCATTCTTACTGGGATGTGGCATCTGCTAATTTCAAGCATGCCATTGGCCTTTCCTGTGAACTCGTAGTGGAGCACATTCAAAATTTCATACACTCAGGTATGTCATTGCACTGTCACATCTACTGACAGTCATCAGTGGCATGTTACTGAATAGCTACTTGGGGAGATGGTTTCATTGCTTTTTAGTTACTCAAGCGTAAAATAAGAGGAAGAGGGTTGAAAATTTCTGTTTGTTAGGGGTAGGGGTTGTTGGTTTTTTTCTTTCTTTATAGGGTTTAGAATTATGGAAAATATTAACTTGTAAGGGACCTAGGGAAGTTATTTAGTCCAGCCTCCACTCAGAGCAGGGCTATCTTCAAAATTAAATCATCACAGTCTACATTATACTTTCCAAAAGAAAATACTAAGACTTTGATCATAAAGAACTACAATATTCAGAAACAGAATCTGACAGAATTTCTCCAGTACCACTTAAGCCCAGACATTTTATATTGTTAACATCAAAAGGACTGTTCTTATTTCGGTTTGATGTGGTGCATGTTTCAAAATTGAACGCTAGTGATAGCTACATAAAAAGATTTGTTTTTGCAAAGTCTCTGTATAGCAGTAAGTGTAGGAAGACTGTTTATCTCTAATTATAATGAAAAGGCAATGATGTTAAAACCAGTCCATGTCTTTTCCTTATAGATATTGGTTATGAAAATATGATCAATACTATGCTGAAAGATCTTTTCAAGTTGCTGGTAGCCTGTGTAGCAGAACCAACAGAAATTATTTCCAGAGTTGGCTGCTCTTGTATCAGGTAACACAGTCTGTTCACTCTGTTAGCATATTCAAAAAAAATGTCTTTGTAGAATCATAGAATGGTTTGGGTTGGAAGGGACCTCAAAGATCATCTAGTTCCAACCCTCTTTATGCCTTTGAAGAACTTGTGGACTAATTAAATTGGCTAACATCTCAAAAGAAGTCTACAATATATCTATGTCTTGTTATTTTAATAATAAATATTAGACTTACTTGCTGTTTTCTTGCTGTTTAGACTTACTTGCTGTTTTCTGTCTGCTTCAGAACCTGTGATTTTAGGCATGGCTATGTGTATAACATACGTGGTTAGTCAATAATTAACTCTTAGGAAAAAAAATCAAGGGTCTTTCTGTTGGAATTCACAGGTCTTTAGAGGTAATTAATACCTTTCACAGTCTTCACGTTATTATAGTCATAATCAAAATAAGCACTGCATTATATACTTAACACAATGTGTGATTCTTGTCCTGGCAAGATGACTACTTAAAGAGGAAAAGCACGGGGGTGGGGAGAAGTCAAAAACTACAGTGTAATTATAAAAATAGGTCAGGGTAACAACTGAGGAGATTGGATATCATTAGCTAACTATTGAGCAGGCCTTTTGTTCTGTTTTCAACCTCCTCCCATTGCAAGTCAGAATTGTCTAGTTCCTTCTTGAACATGGTAACGTTTTACTGTGTCCTTGCAGGTATGTGTTAGTGACAGCAGGGCCTGTTTTTACTGAAGAGATGTGGAGGCTTGCGTGTTGTGCTTTGCAGGATGCGTTCTCTGCCACTCTGGAGCCAGTAAAGGTAAACTGCCTTTTTGCTGTCAATCAAAATGTAATCACACTAGTTATAGACTCACTAACTTTTGACAGGTTGCTTTTTCTGTTTCAGAAAAGTTTTTGGGTACAGAGCCAAGAAAAGAAGTGTAAGGATTATGTGGCAGCTTTTGTTACTTTGTCAGTTCACTTACAATGAAAGGTGTTGGATCAACAATGGAAATTGAAATCAGTTTTTCTAAACATGCAGACAACACTTGTCACTAATAGTCCAGACTTATTTTAAATTGCCCTGCCAGTATGAAATTAGAAGAGTTTAGTAGGTGAAAACTTACCTTTTCATCTATTTTGTCCTCTGGATTCGCTAAAACTAGACAGAAGACAAAGTTGCTTACTTGATCCTGTAGCTGCATGCTCCATATAGGTTATTTCTTAACTCACTACCTTTCCTGTAACAAAAAAATCTTCATCACAGGCCAGATTACATACGAAGTTGTAATGCCTTTGCATCAAATACAACAAATTCTAAATAGCAGATGACCAGCTGATGGTAATGGGACAGATCACTCTGAATCTTGTATTACATGTGAACAGGCTGGACAGCGCTACAGCCACTGACTTCATTTAACACACAGTGATAGTCTGATGTTGTGTCTCTCTGTAGAACCTGTTGGGCTATTTCCACAGTGGTTCTGAAAGCTTTAGTGGAGATGCCTGCGAAGTGAAGGTGGCAGCCCCCTCCCTCTCACCAAGTGCTGAAGCTGAATACTGGAGAATCAGAGCCATGGCTCAACAGGTACTGACTGATGTTTCAGGGGAAGTCAGAGAACCTTTGAAAGTTGGGATTTTCTTTACAAAGTACATCTTTACCGCCACCTTCCTCGCAAACCCTATGGGAAAGACTTCCTCATCACCAGACTAATGTTTATTTGTCTAACAATAGTATTGAGAAAAGTAATAAAAACTAGAAAAAAACCCTCTTAAAACTGTCCCCCTCTAAGTAGGAATTAGGAATGCCTAGGCTGGGGGAAGGTGCATAGATAGTGAGGAGGACTGACGATGAGCCTATTGTGTAATGTATCTTTAAAAAAGGCAACCCTAGCATACATCAGTGGAAGTGTTTCTGACAGAGAAAAGGAAATAGTGGGGGTACTATGAAATCTCATCTAGAATGTCATATACATTTTTAATTACTCTAAGCTAAAGAATGATAATTTCAAAGGGCAAAAAATGCACTAGAAGAGAGACTGTGATAAGAAATTAGAAAAACAGATTTGTTCAACCTATCAAAGCAGAGTTTGAAGCAGAATGCAGATTTTTTTCTTTATAAATACCTGGATATAGAGTTCAAAGAAGAAGAAGAGTAACTGAGAACTAGAAGATAATGCCGACATTTAACACTTAGGTTAAAACTCACCACTAACTCCTAATCAGCAGAGCGAGGTTGGAGACAACCTTGTCAGAGTTGAGAAGAAAAGGGAAAGGTGTCCGTCCTTTGCCCTGTGCTCTGCTGTGTATCTGGAGGTGGCGCATGGCTCTGAGGCTGTTTTACCAAAGCAGCATGGTCTGGGGAATAACCTGGGGGGATAACTTGCATTCTCTCCATCACTGTAAAATAAGTCATCATAACAGATCTTTCACAATGCAGAAAATCCTATTCTCAGCCCCCCCTAAGGACCCAGTGCAAGTGCTAAACTGATTGTTTTATGTAACTAACTTGTTGTTTTCTAGGTCTTCATGCTGGAGACTCAGTGCTCCCCAAAGACCCCTAGCAACAAGGAAGGGTTTGAACATGCCCAGTCGTGTGTGCTCATCATTGACCTGCCACCAGATAAGAAACCAAATGGACATACCCAGAGAAGGTAAAATTTCTTCTCAGGAAAATATTGCGTCATTAAAAGCAAGATAAAAATATTACAGACTGGCAGAGATGTGAACAGAGCCTGGCAAACCATGCCTCTCCATAGGTCTCATAAAAAAAAAAAGAAATACACTGATCAAATAAAAAATAGATTTTATGACACAGGAAACAATAATTTACCACTGACTGCTCTCCAAATGTTCCCATGATCATACACTGGTGAGCAGGCACGTGCAAGAGCTGTTACAGTTATAGACAAACCTGTGTCAGGGTCCTTAGTAAGGGCCCTTAGTAATCTAAATAAGGAAAATGTTTCTAATAGATAGTAAAAATTGGTAGGTTAGAAATACCTGAAGGATACATAAGGTCATACAAAGCCTTCAAGTAGAGGAAATGCAGATTAAATTAAGTAAAGAATTCTCATAGGAAATGCTAGGAAAATCTTTCCAATACTGAGATTCTCTTCTTTAAGAAGTAGAGTTAAAAGTATCAGTTTGAAAAAGCTTTGGAAGTAGTGTTATGTTTGTAATGATACCTAGCAAATGAAATAATGTCTGCTTCTGTAATGGTCTTTTAAATTCAGTATTAGTGAATTATGAAGGTAGAAAAAGTTAATGGATAAACTGGAGCAGTATAAGTTGAAGAAACCACATCCAAAGCTGCAAAACTGTCAACATACTGATCTAGGGAACATTGGTTTTGCTTGGCACTTTATTTTTGTGGAAGTCCTTCTATATGTTACCACCTCAGAAATTCATGCATTTGCATGACAATCTGATTCTGTCAAACAATATTTCTTTTTGCTTGCACTCAGTTGTTTGAACAACTGCCGTAACATCAGTAGGGCCAAGAATTAGAATTCTGCATTCAGGGTTTGTGTTTGTATTGCAAGGTATGCAATACATAGCATGAAATTGTCTTTTACTACATACCAAACCTGCTTCTGTGCCACTTCAGGCCTTCTCATTCAAAACTAAACAATTGCTTGCAACAAGGATCCAGAATGTGATGGTCCTTCTTTGGATGGACAAGAAGAGAGACCATGCAAGATGTCTCTATTCTTAGACAGCTGTACATAAGTTTCCCCCAAGAGCAGGTGCTCTGTTGCCTCACCTTCAGAGAACAGGGCCCTGCGCAGAGACAAAGAAAGGTTGAGATCACTGTCTAAATCCTTCCTCTGCGGTGGGAAAATACCTGCTTTATCCAAAGGTTTGCAGGTCATTCTTTTTGTTATCATGAATGCAAAGCAAAAGACTGGAGTTCTTCCCTGTTGTGGCACATAAGGCCATGCAATCTAACAGGCTGTGTTTGTAAAGGTAGCATGGGTATTGCTTGTCTTTAAACAAATAAATTAAGCTTGCAATTAATACAAACTCTGAATGCTCTCACACTGTGCTTTGTCTAAACAACTGCAGAAAGTGTATATGCTGATAGGCAAATGTTACCCCAGCAATGCTCCTTTTTCACCAAAACAGGGCTCAAAAGTTGACTGTGCCACTGTTTTTCAGATTATTTGCTACAGCAGTGCAGTAATGTGCCAGTCTTGCGTGCTAGTAACTGTGGCCTTTCAAAAGTTTTACTTTAACCTTAGTGGAGTTTCTCTTCTCCCTTCTTGCTTTTGTTTCCTTAATGCTGCATGGTTTCACAGGAAGCTGGGGTAAGGGAGCTTTTCTTCTTCCTAAAAAGTAATCATGTATTTCAGTTTGAAACTTTGGGCAGAATAAGAAAATACTATCCTTAACCAGCTTTGGCATTGTGTGTTTTCACCTATAGTTCTGAACTAGTTTCTCTTGGAATTGAGCAGTACTTTAAACTGTCCTTGTAAATTGCCTTTTTGGCTATTACAAAGAAAGCAGATCTCCTTCATTCTGATCCTGCTTTTGGAACAGGATTAGCCTCTTGAAATCAATGCAAGCACTCATTTAAGTTTATATGTGCTTTAAAAGCTTTTCTGAGTCAGAGTCTGTAATGATTTTTACAGCAGAAAACTACTTCCCCATAAAGAGCTCCAAAATATGTATTAATCATCAAGATTTTAGCACTGTCAGATAATAAGACTACTAAGTCTTACTGGTGTATCAGCACTGACAGCCGTGTCATGATAAGCGAACTGACATAGGTAAATTAACCTGAGAAGCACAGTTTTGACCTTTTTTTTT
>VXBL01003416.1:21880-46030 GCA_013400195.1 Aramus guarauna | reverse complement strand
AAAAAAAAAAAAAGGTAGACTTTTTGTTTTGGTATTTTGAAAACACTTTTGAAAGTTGTTAGGGAAACAACTTTCAATTTTTTGACTGCAATTTTTTTTTTGCAACAGGAAAATGAAAGTTTGACAACTAAACATCTCATGTTGCATGAAGATTTAGTTTAACTTAGACCTAAAACTTCAGTATTGCAAGCAAACTGAAAAATCTCTTCCTCACTTGATAGCAATGCTAACTAAAATGTGACCTGTCATAGTTCCCTAAATCAAAACAAGTATTACCATGTGTACCAGAGCATCAGTTCCATTTAAAACATCACCACTGTTATCTTATGCAAAGACTTTTTTTAAATGCCTGAAGATAGGTTTCAAAGTTTATAATTTTAAATCTATGAGATGCCAAACAACAATCTTGTCCACTCTTTCTTCCCAGCCTCCCTTGCCTGTAAGCCTCTCAATGTTATTTACTGGTGAATGACCTGAAAAATTTGGCTGGGGGAATTTGGCATTCCTGGGTTCCCTGTGCAATTAAAAAAAAAAAAAAAAGTGAGATGTAGAACAACTCACAGCATTTCTCTAACAAGAGTGCAGCTAAGAATCATCCAGTATTATATGTGAGAAACAAGATTAGGAATAGGTATTTCCATGCTAGGCTCTCAGTGTTCAAGAGCAAACAATGATAAGTGCTTTCAGCAAGACTTAAGCTTCTTTGCATGCTCCATTGCACTGCTGATATTTCTGTAAATATTTTTTTGTTGGTTGGTTGGTTGGCTCTTTGTGTTTTATTTTTAAGAAGTACTCCTGGCATTAGTGGAAATGGAAACAGAGTAATAAACTAGTTTTGGCCTCAATTTGTCGTGTCAAAGTTAAGGTTGGCTGAAATGCTGGTGGAGGAATTTTAAGGATATTTCAATTTAGCCAAAGTTCAGCAACCAAAACAGAAATTATAGTCAGGGACCTATGGCAGAAGTGCTGCATAACTTGCGTGTTAAATTCCTTATAGCAGGCTGAAATACTAAGATTACTTGCAGCTGTGCTGACATCAAAACACAGCATATTTAATCCCTCAGTGTTAGACATCTCTGGGAAAAGGACAAAAATTATAACAGAGCTTTGTTTTAATACCACCTCTGCACAAGTGCCATTAGTGTGCTTGCTGTGGACAGTTACTTTTCTTAACCAATGTAAGCATCTTCCCTTCTAGGAAAGTATTTGAAAGAGTAGCTGAAAGACTATTGTAGACAACTTTATCTTCCTCCACTTTTTTGTAACAAGGCTGTGAAAATTTGGCCTTTCATTTGCATCTTTCATGTTAGATTCTAAGATATGAAGTATTCCTGTACTTCCAGTAAAAGCACAATGCACCATTTAAATTTTATTTTATTTTTTTCCTTCCTATGCTTGGTTTACCAAGTATTCCTTTCAGGACAATAGTGGTGAGCTTGCTGTCCCACCAAGTACTGCTCCAGAATTTATATGACATCTTACTGGAAGAATTTGTGAAAGGCCCTTCTAACTTGGAGGAGAAAATGACAGTACAAGTACCAGAAAACAAGTTGGCTGGTTTTCTCAGGTACATCTCCATGCAAAACCTGGCTGTCATCTTTGACTTGCTGCTGGACTCCTATAGAACAGCCAGAGAGTTTGACACCAGACCTGGGTTGAAGTGTTTGCTGAAAAAAGTGTCCGGTATTAGTGGAGCTGCCAACTTGTATCGCCAGTCAGCAATGAGCTTCAACATCTACTTCCATGCTTTGGTTTGTGCAATCTTGACAAACCAGGAGAACATCACTGCGGAGCAAGTGAAAAAGATCCTCTTTGAAGATGATGAGAGAAGTACAGACTCGTCACAGCAGTGTTCTTCAGAAGATGAAGACATTTTTGAAGAAACTGCCCAGGTCAGTCCCCCACGAGGGAAGGAAAAGAGACAGTGGAGGGCTCGAATACCATCTCTGAGCGTACAGCCAGTCAGCAATGCAGACTGGGGATGGCTAATCAAGCGGCTTCATAAGCTCTGTATGGAACTGTGCAACAACTATATCCAGATGCATCTGGACCTGGAGAATAATGTAGAGGAGCCTCCAGTGTTCAAAGGTGACTCTTTCTTCATTTTACCATCCTTTCACTCAGAAACCTCCACCCCGTCAACTGGAGGGCAATCTGGGAAGGACACACCATCAGAAGATGACCGGAGTCAAATCAGGGACCAACTGGGAGATAGCCTAACTCCCCGAGGAGGGAGTGGAGAAATGTTGCTGCTACCCCCACCCCTAAGTCCTAAACTAGAGAAAAAAGATCAAACCAGGAAAAAGGAATGGTGGGAAAGTGCTGGCAACAAGATCTACACCATAGCCACTGACAAAACTATCTCCAAGTTCATGACGGAATACAAGAAGAGAAAGCAGCAACAGGCCATGACCTCTTTCACCAAAGAGGTCAAAGTGGAAAAGAAAGGGGAGCTCCTGGGTTCAAGAGGGCCTGACTCACCTATACTCCAGCGGCCACAACATCTTATAGATCAAGGTCAAATGAGGCATTCATTCAGTGCTGGTCCAGAGATCCTGAGACAAGAGAAGAGACCACGTTCAGGATCCACGGTCAGCTCCCTGAATATATCTGTTAGGGATGCTGAGGCCCAGATACAGGTAGGACATACTTGTAGAATGCTAATAATAATAGCAATAATTAAGAAGATATCTATAAATTTTTTTCTATTACTTTTATT
This sequence comes from Aramus guarauna, assembly GCA_013400195.1. Classification (NCBI taxonomy): domain Eukaryota; kingdom Metazoa; phylum Chordata; class Aves; order Gruiformes; family Aramidae; genus Aramus; species Aramus guarauna. The sequence goes on along the minus strand of VXBL01003416.1, from coordinate 43,311 downwards.
CTATTGATTATAATCTCTTCATTAAATGTCTTCATTATATAAAGAAGTCGTCATGATGAGTTTCAGCAGCTGGCATTGATAAAAACCTGATTCTGTCCTAGCAAAAGAAAATCAGTCTTCAGGGCAGTATTATCAGGCATATTTGTAGCACAGCTTTCAAGAGTGCTTCTGTGACTGGGGCCAAAGTTGCACTTAGGACTAAGAACTAACAACGAACTCATTGCTTACTGCTAAGGGCTCTAGCCCACTTAACTACAAAAGCATTGTGACAAGCAGCATGACATTTTCAAAAGCCTTAAGAAGGCTTTTTTGTTAATTCCACAGCAGAAATAGTGGGCTCTGCTGCTAAACAGAAACTTGCAGCTTGCATGTCCAAATGAATAAATCACTGAAAGCAACAAACTTGAAAGTCTTTGTTCACTGTGGGATGAAGGGTGAGTGTGATATCTGCAAAACAAAGTCAAACTATGTATTACAGTGCTGACTGTGGATTAGGAAGACACAGGGAACATTAAATGAGTATGCTGGCATTACTCAGTCCTCTTCATGAGGCTGCAACTATCAGATCCCTTTTTTTCTGCCTCAACCAGTGGTCTCATCTATTTAGAAAGGTCTTCTAAAGAGTCTTTTTTTGTATCCACTTTGTTTGTAGGCATGGACCAACATGGTGCTGACAGTTCTCAACCAGATTCAGGCCCTGCCAGACCAAACTTTCACAGCCCTGCAGCCAGCAGTGTTCCCCTGTATCAGCCAGCTGACCTGCCATGTGACAGATATCCGTGTCCGCCAGGCAGTACGGGAATGGCTGGGAAGAGTGGGCCGAGTTTACGATATCATCATTTAAATCTAGCTGTGCTCTGTTGCAAAGGGGACAAGACATCCAAGGTATACAGCAAAGAAGTATCTGGGGTTCATTAATTGCCTATTTGTTGGTGATAAATTAAGAAACAATGAACTTGTCGATGTATATCCTCTATCCACTTGAGACTGCATGTCCCTCCCTCACACTAGCAAAGGAGGCAAAGCGAGTGTGTCTAGGGGGGGTCTGGAATGGCCTCAGAATCTAGAAACTGCCAGTAAATCAGGCTGGTACCTAAAGGGGTTATACATTTCAGTAGCCTTCATTTTAATTCAAATTTGCAGCAATGGGAGCCACATGAAACTGCAGCTGAACTTCCACATTTGGCAATTAGCTGTGAACACAAACTGTCATCTGGTTGTCAAACTGGGCCAGTAAGCCCATGTAACTTTAAAAAAATAAATAAAAGTCAGGAGAAAAAGGTGGGGCTATAGGACAAGTAAAAAGGTGGCGCTTGTTTAGGGTAACTTCTTTCCCTTCTGAAATTAGCATGAGAGAGGAAAGCCAAATAAAGATTATTATAGTAACTATATGCCTCACTCACTGGAGAAAGTGGAAATTTATTTTGCTCTGAGAAGAGCCTTTGAAGCCTGGTCACATTTGGGTAGCTAATAAGTGACTATTAAAGTATCCCAGGTCTAAAACTGGTGAACCAAGCACAGACTATTCATCCTTTCATTGCTCTTGTGGAGTACTGCTTGAAGAGAAATGGCACTGTCAAGCTGCCCTCTCTACAACACTACCCTGGCTGCCTCTTCAGCTATGCCTACAGCTCATCATTTTTCCATGTGTCTAATTCCCCCCAAGGGCAACAGGGAAATTTGTTTTGCTGTTTCCAGTGAAGCTGAGAGGAAGACCCACCACAGAGCAAATACCAGCATGTGCCAATATCCAGCATTCAACTAAACGGTAGCGATAAAGTGTTCCAGTTTAAGCAACACTGCAGCTAAGTTAGCTTATGCTTCTACTGGAAACTTGTATGTTCGCTTATATAGAGCTGCTATAGCCAGGAACACCCTTATCCCCTATGTTAAACTCAGCCTAGCACTCCGTATTGAGCTGAATCAAGATGGAAAATAGTCTGAAAAGAAGGTGTCTTTCCTGCTTCTCTCCCTTTTCTTGTCTGCTGCTGTAAATAAATAGAAGGGGACAGATCCTCCTGGAGGTACACCCCCTCTATGCAGCACTCATAGGGACTACTACAATTTGCTGGTATTATTAAGGGGGAGGAGAAGGAGGAAGGATTGTCAAATACATATGTGATGCTGTGCACGCTAGACACAGCAAAGGGTTACCACAGCCCCTGGGCCATTCCATCTTATGTTCCCATACTGCATAATTTGTTGACTAGAAGTTGAAATAATTTGTTGAAAATAAGTTGATTTTAATCTTAGGTCACCCCTTAGTGATGTTCTCCCAAGGCTTTTAAAATGTGCACACTAGCTAAATATACAGCTTCGGTCCCTGCTCTAAAGCATCCTCAAAATGGCATCTCTTTATATCAGGCCTGGGTTTTGCACCACTAACTGCTTTTAGCATCTTAAACCTAGAAAAACAGAGGGAGCCAGGAGGTTCCACTGAACAGCCCTCGCCCAAGCTGATGTGTTTACAAAGAGTCTGCCACTATCCTCGGGCCTTTTCCCTCCATTGCCCATTTACTTCCCATTTGTCACCTGCTAGACTTGCGCAGGGAATGCTTGTCCTGTAACTTTCTGTAATATCAATCACACTGGTTCCCTTTCTTTCAAAACTTTCATTTGCTTGACATAAAAATTCCTTATAAACAACCTTCTTACCATCTACATTGACTTTATAAATGAGTAATTTAACAATTTTATCAATAGTCAGATTTCCCCCACTAGTTTTAGTACTTCCTTAGGGACAGGTGAGATTAGCCCTTGGTACATGGGAGAGTAGTGGTATGGTTTGATTTCTGTTGCCATGTCTTTCTTACACACCTTTAGGCAGAGTAAAAGGGTGGTTATGTTTTTGTTAAAGTTGTTGTATTTTTGTTAAAGTTTGTTAAACACCCACCTCTGCTGTTTTTCAGATGCAGATCCTTGCTATACTAATCTAAAAGTAAAGCAAATCCCTAAATTATGTTGGAAGTAAAATTGATAGCAGTACCAATGGACTCATGCAGGACTCCAGAAGAGGGCCCAGTGTCTAGGAAACAGTGTGGTTATGTGTTGTGGTTGCAATACAAAAATCCCTCTGTAAAACATGAGGAACAGCTCTAGAAGTGACTATACCACCACTCCCCTCAAGTTAAAAGCATAGCCTAGTGTTATTTGATTAGCCACCATCTTGACCCAAAAAATATAATTTCATTTCAACTTTTTACACTACAGCTACCATACTGGAAACAAGTAGGAGTAAATTTGCTCTTTTGCTGTTGCCCTACCTTGAACTTTGCCCTCCAAATTATGCACTAAGTGCCCATTGTCACCCTCAGTGCCTCTGCTCATTAACACCCCTCCATAAGAGGTCATGAGTAACTTTGAGTAATTCCAGAAATGTAATTTAAAAGGATTGGGATGGGAGTGAAGGAATCATGAAGGCAGCAGGCTTTACATAAGCAAAGTTCAGCATGTGCTGTTATTCTTTTCCTTATATGTAAAATGGTAAGCAGGTGAGGAGGGCAGCCCATCGCCACTTCAGGAACCATTAATCTGAGATGCAGAAGTTTTCTGATGCACCTCCAAAATAGAAATAAATAAAAAAATGCAGTTGGTTCATCAGATTCTCAGCTATTTTTTTTTTTTTGCTAGTTTAGCCACAGAGATCAGCAAGCCCCAATGAAGTACAGCACAAAATATGTGAAGTCACCATTTCATAGACCTATGCAGGCTTTTTCGTGCATACTTTGGGCTTAAGGCTGCCGGCCTGCTACCTTCAGGCCTGACAGAGCGAGCTTTTAGCCCAAAGGAAGAGTCTGCCAGAACATCCCGGGAGAAGGTTACTGGCACCAGCCTGTCCAGAGCTTCAGCAGGGGACTCCCCAACTCTGAACACCCCAATCACATCCAGTTGTACCGTGCTACAGCAGCTTTTCTGCTTCCATTGCCCATTTGGGGAAGCACCTCAGTGAGTAGCACAACATAGCCCTTGTATCCTCACATGCAAGTCTTTCTCATGTAACCCATTCAAATCCTTACTTATAGCTCCATAACGTAACACATCAGCTAACAGCAGCATATTACTAGCTTTACTGTTGAATTAGAACATTTGAGTCTTGAAAAACCAGTCTGTATTATAGCCTGAGCTTGCTTTTTCTCTTTGCTCCAGTTAATGACCACATCCTTCTCTTTTCTCACACTTTTTTTTTTTTGGTCACATAAATTTCTGTAGAAGTTGGGTTTGATTTTTATGGAATTGGCCAGTTATTTTTAAAAATGATTGGCCATTAGTTTTTATTTAACTGAACTCTTAAACAAAAAAAGCCATTTGGCATCCTTCTCAGGTACCAGAGCTGCACCTCTGCAGCCTTTGCTTAGTCCCCACCACCCCACTGCCCTCCTCAGGGCTACCACAGCAATCAGAGGCAACAACATCTTGCTTTAAAATCTTGCAGTCAGCCATGAACAGAGAAGGCTGCTGTTGGCCAGCATGAACTACCTTTACTCACATGGAACAGGTCATCACCATACAAATATTAAAAGCGGAAAAAAAACCCCAGCATACTCACGAGGGAAGTGTTACGCTTCTTGTTTAACAGGAGCAGGGTCTGACCCTAATTGATACAGTTTCAGGCCATTGCGTATGCTTGCACTTTATTCTGTAGCGTGAATATATGGAGATAGACAATATGATTGATGGGTTTATGTGTGGATTCCTGTAGCTCCAGTCCACTCTGAGCATTCTGCATAATTACAGAGCGCTATCCACATTAGTAGTATGTTTCTGATGCTGAGTATTCAGCAGCCATTGAATTACCACCACTATCCCTTGGTTAACTTGCTTTCACATCTTTAAGATGTTAAGGTACAGATTTAATATTCTCCTAGAGATGAACACTCACCTGAGAATAACTGACTCAATTCAGCATCTAGAAAGAATTATGAGGGGAAAGATGTACATAGACCTGGGCAAAACTTTCCTTGTAAAACTCCAAGCATGGGCAACACAGCTTTTGCCTCACAGATAAAAAATTCACATCCTCTGGACTATAGCTGGCTCATGTCAAGGCCGAGGAGAGTTTACACCTGTGACTTGTAAGGTACTTTGCCTTTCAATTTGAGCTTCAAGTTTTGTTTAAAACCTAAACCTTACTGTAAAATTCACTGACAAATCCTCGCCTGCCAAAGATATAACCCCCACCTTTAAATACCTTGTTGTTACCAGACATAATCTCCATCTGCACGTGCTACAGTAGCAGCTCAGTGTTGGTATCTCCACTGCAGAGGTGGGCACAGGCACCAGTGTGAGACCGAGTGGCAAACGAGCTTGCAAGGAGGGAGGTCCAGCTCCGTGTGCTGCCTGCACTTTGTACCTCTCCCCACAGCTTAGGCCCATGCTCAGAGTGCCTAAGCTGTTGGAATCAATGCGCATTACGTACCTTTAATACTCAGGACTCAGTTCTTGATTCCTTCAGTCCGTACATACAGGTTCACCAAGTTCTCAGGAAAGGGAAAGTCCTGCACAGTTCCTGATGTCACCCTCTCTGCTGCTGTCCTCTGTACACCTCCCGCTTGAAAAAGATCTACAAGAACCAGCACATATTCCCACACATCCCGGTGCCCCAAAACTGGAACATTCACTTCTGCACAAATACAGTTTTATCATGTAGGAGGCTGACCACAGCAAGCCAAAGTAATTTATTTCTACCTAGCTCTTCTGTGTAAAAGCTTATGCAGAAATTGAGCATGTGCTTTGGCTATTTTCACCTTTAGCAATCCATTCTAGAAATGCCATTACTCAGTGATAGATAGGTTTTACTTCACCAAAAAAAAGTTAAAAGTCCTTTGTTCCCTTGCCCTTGCTTTTGTGGGGAGTGTGATTAAGTTTATGTTTAAAAGGAAGCTATTTACTCATTACTCTGGTTGTAGTCATTTCTGGGAAGATCTATGTATAGTGCTAATTATGGCATGACACAAAATACAGTTAGGTTTTTTTTCCATTTCTGATCATTCCATAATTGTTTGAAGAAATGACACAATACCATCAATTAAAAAAAATATATAGTTTCTCCTCTTTTTTAGTATAAAAGGACCAAGTTACCATAGCACTGAAGCACAAATGTTGGATTTTATGCAATGTAGATAACAGCATCTGGCAGCTAGAGATCCCTCTTCACCGAACCTCCCTGTTTGAGTAGAGCTTCTATAGGGATACAACGTAAAGGTCGCTTAGCAGCCCTCACCAGCAACACATCTGGGACTCCAGCATGTTGCACAGCTGCAAGGAAGAAGTCATAGCTCCTCTTTCTGTTGTTTCCACTAATCGCCCTCAGAACATTTGTATGTGACACTAACTGTATCATATCATACTAAACAGCGAGCTTTGGCCAAACATGGAGGGCTGGCTATTTAAAAAGAAAAAAAAAAAATATAAAAGCATGTGGCATGAGTATGTATCGGTCTTTTCACTTAGTGCTCAGAGGTGTCCAAGCTCAGAACTAAAAGCAGAGGGAAGAAGAAGAAATGCCCTAATTCTGTGGATATTGATGGAGCTACGCTGTATGATCCTGGATTAATGCAATACCGAGCTCGCCTGTGGGACCAGATCCCTCAAATCCTCTTTATTTTTGGCAAATTCGCAAGTTGAGGTTTGCATAGTCTCCACTGCCACATTGAATCAGGGAACTGAGTTTATGGAGGGCATTTTTTGTTAAGAAACATGGCAACAGCATCTATTTTGATCCCTTTACCCCAACATCCCACTTTTCAAAAGGTAGTTATGTACTTCCATACATTTCATCTAAATACCATGGAGCACCAGAGCCCTATTTCCTATCCGTGCATTTGGTTCATCGGGGCTGCAGCGAAGTGCCATGCTTCCACAAGAAGTGAACTGAAACGAGAGAGCTGAGCTAGCGGAGAGGCACAGGCACACAGGTTGAAGCAAGGGACAAGTATCGCCCCCAGCTCCAAGGGGGAAAGCAGGATTTGATACCAAAGGGAGAACAGCCAGGAAGGGCAGAGCTCTGTGGTGACAGGGCCCTGTACTGCACCCTGTTTGCTGGGGCAGATGGGAGCAAGAGATTGAAAAGTATGCAATGACAGCAGCGAGCACCTTCTTTTCGTTCCCTCCACTTTCTCTTCTCTCCCCTGCCCCTTTTTGTCATTATTTGTGAGACTGCAAGCACGCTTCCATGGGCCCTTCAACCAGAACTGAAAACTGAAAGCAAGCCAAAGGGAGTGGACACTCTAGTTTGCCAAAGATCTAATCCTTTCCTGCTCAAAAATGAAAATCAAATTTTATTTCCATGACGATGGCTGCCATAGGAAGAATTTTACCACAAAACATGATTCCCAGGACTTCATCTCTCTAGCTGTATATTCAGGAGGAGCCACTAATACTTTTTAAGAGACTGTAAATTGCCTTGTCAAGCAAGTGCTTACATTGGGTTTACCTTCTACTGATTTCATACCTAGCTGCAATTCCCTGGTCTCATCCACGTTTCCTCCCTCTACCTTTCCGCTCTTCTTTAGAAAAACACCTTCCCGTGTCCGCCGCGTCCTGTTGTGCTGCTAGCTTTGTTTGGTCCTTGGGTGTCCAGTGGTCAGGCAGTCACTGTCAACTGGCTTGCAAATTGTATTTTGTGTATATTTTATTCTGACTGAATTCTGAAATGGAAATATTTTAAAACAAAAATTATAAATTATTTATGTTGCTTGTGTTGTAGAATAAAGAAGCAAATGCAAAATAAATTATGCTTTGGTTTTGTCTAAAGAAAGTTATTTTACAGTTACTGATGAAGCAAAGGAGCAGAACTGAGAAAGGGCCCGAAATACCTGGTATGTACCAGCAGGGACTACAGTTTTCAGAGATGACCTGGGGAGTTTAGCCACCTTGAACGCTGGGCTTTTTTGCTTGGACCCAAGATCTGAACACTTTAACCAATGAGCACTACACAACTCCTAGCCAGAGTTTGGGCTTGCAGGGCAAGCTACTGAGACAGCTAAAGGCGCAAGTAGACACTATGCAGAATTTTGAAGCATCTAAACAGGTGAAACATTTTTCTCTCCATTAAAATGAGGAAAATACTTTTGACTTCGATTAAAAAAAAAAAAAACAAAAACCAAACACAAAACCAAACCAACACACAAACATGGCAGAAAAGGCAATTACTTTCAGTCACCTAAATAACTTTGAAAATTGCCTTTAAAAGTAACCTTAGGGATTGAACTCTACAAATTTCACCACACACTGAACTAACCACTTTGCTGCCAGTGAAATCCAGACAGTGCCTATCTCACCACCACCCCACCCCCAGGGTGAAAGCTGCTGCTTGTAAACACCTCCAGAGACAAGCAGCCATCGCAGGACAGGGTTCCTCAGAATGCTGGTTCACAGCCAAACTTTTGTTGGGTTTTTAAGCTAGGCATTCCCCAACCACACTCAGTTTAGCCAGCACTCAAAAAATGTTCCAAATTTACAGGTGCATGCAAGCAGCATGGATGCTGCAACATTTCATCCTTCTAAAAAGCTCAGCAAGTGCTCTCCCCTATCACCTAAATCCCTCTTTTGATTAAAGTTGGATCAATGATAGCTCCTGCTGGAAAAAACCCTTTCATTTAATGGAAATATTTAATGAAAACAGTAAATGCCTTCACAGCAGTCACACAGACTTTTATATGCCACCATAATTTAGGTACAGAAGAAGAAGGCATTGACCAGTCCCCATCAAGAGAATTGTCACAGGGCTCCCTGAAAGCAGGAGTGTTTCAGCGACAAGACATAGCAGCGTACAGTAACCATTAGGGTACACCTCTGTGTGCTCAGGGGTGCTATCTGCAGCCCAAGGGCAAGCTTCGCACGTAACCTCAAGAGTGCAAATGCAGCCAGCGTTCCCACGTGGCCTCACTGGGGTCTCTGGGCATGGGCTCCCACACACTGAAGCAACACAAGGGCTGGCCTTCAATGTCTGTTACACAACAGCCTCATCAGCATGAATCTTTAGAGGAAGTTACAAAACAACTAAATGAGGTTGTGAGGCTTTAGTAATCTTACGGCACTTCTGGCAAAACAGAGTGTGTTAAATCCCAACAGTCGTGACTAATTCCAATCTAGGAAACCACGTTCTGCTGCTCCACAAGGCTCATCTCGATCCCTTTGGAAAGATCTTCATTTCCTCCTAAACAGCATTCATTAATGTCAAACAGCAACTGGGTCAATGCAGAAAGTACTGTTCCACTATTCCGCTCACTCCTCACATGTACGAATTCCCAGCGGCCTTCTCACTTAATGGTGGGGTCAGACTAGCATGGCTTCTGCTGCCACCAGCGCGAAAGGAGAAGGTCCACACATGGTGGAAGTAGTGAACTTTCTCTGTAGTTATACAGAAGACACTTGGGCTTCTTTCTTTGTTGAGGAACAAAGGGTTAAGGACACTTGCCGAAGAAACCAGTTGTCAACAAATATTTAAAACAAACAAACAAAAATAAACAGCCTCACCATTAATTCTCAAGTGTTGTCTCCCCTTCAGTGGGGTCACCAAATTCATATGCCAGATTCCAGAACAGGGTGCAGGAGAGGCAGCACACTTTTAATGCATTGGTTTGTAGACAAAATTTAACAGATTGCTTTTGGTTTTGTTAATTGACCAGTGATGAAAACATCCCACAGAAGTTGTTACCAAACATATTTATCAGAAGAATGTGATCGTGATTCAGTTTTGAAAGGCTGACTTTTAGGTCCAGGAAGGTCAGCTCTCTCAACTCCCTCTAGAGCCCTCCACAAGTCAGACCCCCCAGGAGGCTCAGAGGAGCAACAACACCCCCCAAACTACACAAAACCACACATTCTCTCAACAGCTTTGGTAAACCTCTTCCTTCATCTGCCATTACAAGTGCCGAAGATTGGTGCATGGACATGAAATTACCCTAGTTTCCCTCCATGATATACATTTACTTATAACAAATACAACTTCAAAACTGATGTTTTTTCACAAGGTAGGTTTGTCACTGGCTCCATTGTATTAATCTCTGGTCAACTAGAAGTTCCTTTGATACCAAGCCAAAGATTTTTCCTAACTGCTGTTTTTTGACAGGGTGCCAAGAGAGTGCCCAGTACCACCACTGCCATTTTACAGATGGGATGAACAACTGAGCAAGTAAAAAATTTGTCCTTGACCTCAAAAGGGCCCAAAGTATCTACACCATATGCTCTGGACTCATGCTTATCCCAGAGCTGTAGACCTGTGGGATAATCTGGCAAGAGTGGGGGGGGAGGGGGGGAACCAAACCAAAAAAACCCAAAACCCAAAAAAACACCAAGAGCAAAGACAGTTTATGGGAGGGGTGATAGAAAGGCAAACTGGAGATACTAGCAGGTACTTCAGGTACAAGACTACGGAGAAGGGAAACACACTTTGGATGCAACAGCTAACGCACCATAGGGTTGCATAGGAGACCACTGGCCCATCCATACACGCAAACACTCAGAAGGTACCACCATGGTAATAATGGGACAATATTTTCAGCAATCCTGCTGGAAGCATGCTCTCTCCAGGACAGATGTTTCTTGATCCATGTTTTACAGATGGAGAAACCTTTCTTTTGGTCCACTGAGTGAGCCTGTGACAGAAGTAGAAGTAGAACTAGGCTTGGGTTCTGTCTGCTGACCCATGTGAAACACTGGGTGATCTCCAATTTCTGAGCTTTTGGCAAAGAAGCTAGGATCAGGATAAACCTCTTAACATCTAATATCACTGTAAACAAGCACAAGTTGAACTCGTTATCCAAATGCCTGACACAATGTCCAAGAACAGAGCCCTCAGCATCCAGGTTTCAAAACCCAACAGAATCCCAAATAAATCAAAGCAATTTAGATGTCAGCACAGGTCAGTTAGGTCCTAGTCTTGTATGGGGGGGCACACAGACAACAACAAAACAAAAAAAAACCACCAAACCATAAAACCCAAATCCAATACATTAGTCAGGCTGCATGTGCAATTTTCCTGACTCCTGATAGAAATCCATGGTAGTAAATCTGGGTTTGTTCTTCTGTTCTGATTCTACAAGATAGTTGTACCTTTATGTACACTGTATTTACTGGGACATCTGTAACCATAAAGTAGAGACAATTCTTCTGTTTTGCCAGCTGTGAGGAAATATGCCTGAGATGAATTATTTTTGTTTGCTGTGGTTACATGACCACTTCTGAGGAGGTCTCTCATCATCCTCATTCCCTACCACAGTCAAAGTTACTTAATATTGAAATAATTTGGAATACTTTCCTGCATGGCATTTATCAATTATTTACTATGGTTTTGAATGTTACATTACATTCCTGGCAGACTGCTTTGTACTTCAAATCAGGTTCTCCTTTGTGCCAGAGATTATGGGGAGAGGAACAGATTGATCAAAATAAAACTGGGTAAGATGCTGTATTGAAATCTGTCCCTATAAGTAAGCATGTACAGGAGGTCAGAAACAGACAAATCTTCAAGCTTGGGAAACAAGAATGTCAAACGTAATGAGAAAGTGAAAAATGTTTTTGAAAATGTATTGCAGTAACTCATGTAAGGAGAGGAAGGTGACAAGACTCTTGGTTGGTTCAAAACACTTACCTGCAAAAGCAATTCATCTTGCCTTGAGAAAACACAGGAACCTGTTTCTGGGGAGAATTGCAATGGTAGCACCACAAGAGCAAGCACCTTGATAAAAATGGTTTTTTTAAAGTCCCAGCTGCAAGGGTGGTCATCAGAGCAGATCTTACATCTCTCTTGCATACATTACCTTTTCTTTTAAAAGGATGCTAAATAATTGAGTATCTCAATGTAGGCTCTTGTGACCAGCCCCGAGCCCAAGAGAATAAAAATTATTAGTTTGCAAAGTCAACCATGAAAAGAAAAAAGTGAAGGTTTAAATCGAGTTTGCTAATAATTGTTTTTCTTACAAGTTTTCAATCAAATCTCCTTTAGCATTTCAGGGAAACAGGAGCAGTAAGAGGGAGAGAACAGAAACGCAGTGTAACAGCATGCCATGGCATTTTTTAGGCAGAGTTGTACTGAGAGTAGGACAAGAAGGATGGCCACCATTAAGCGTCTGGGGGGGGTGTACAGGGTCAGCTGTGCCACCCTAGACAACAGCACAGGTCTGTAGCAATTGCTGAAGAAAAACAGGGTGAGAAATGAGCCTGGGGCAGGGCACACATGCCAAATTGTGTCACTAGTGTCTCTGTAGAGCCTGAGCCATCAAACCAAGCCAGGCTGGCAGGACAAGCATCCCTTTCAAAGAAGCATCATCCTGCACATGGCAAAAAAGCAATGTTTGGAGCCAAAGTTGTTTAAAAACAAACAAACAAAAACCCAACCGAAAAACCTGAAGAACACCATCAAAACACAAATGCCCCTAACCAGCCAGGTCTTGTGCTGCCCCTGCAACCCGGGCCCATTATAACTGCTCACCCGCGCAGGCCCCATTGCCTCACAGCAGCCACCGGGTTCCTCCTGCCGTAACACACCGAGTCACTTGACCTTGAGAGTGTGAGGCTCTGCCTGGAAATGGGAAGGGAGGATCCCCACCTTGTAGCAGAAATCAAATCAAATAACTGGTTCAGCTGTTCCATTCACAGCTGATCCTGTTTGTACCCCACCTCCCCAAGCAAAATCTAGTTGTTCTTTAAAAAGAAAATCCATGTGTAATGGTTTGTGTTTTGGCCCTTCTACTTGTGCAAGCCCCCACCTCAGTGTCAGCTTCCCACAGAAGACACTATCACGTAACTCCATACACCCCAATATCAGCGCATCGTTCATGGCCTGCAGCTGAAATCTGCTAGCTGAAAGCCTCGCCTGTTAGTTATAAAGCCGTGCATGCTGAATAATGGTTCTCAGCAGCTCCACTGCCCGGGTATTTCTAACCTGTAATTATTCCCTCTCCGATCCTTCACACATCCCTCAGCACAGTTCTTTCACCATCTCCTGATTTCAATGCCATACCCAGCTGTCTGCATAAGCCTCTCATTGTAAGAAGCAACACTTAAAGCCTTTGCCTTTATATCTGTGGTTTGCTACGGAGGGTGTTGCATGGTGCCTTACCTTTTTTAACACCAAGGGCCTCTCATTCCCAATCCCGCAGCATACTTTCTACTTGCATCTCTGTAAGCTCTCACCTCCCCATCCTGAGGACACTGTGGCAGGGCTTTTACCTCGCTGTCCCAAGCGCTCTGATTCTTACGGCCTTGCACTGGTCAGTTCTGAAATGTTTTTATATCCCGTACGTCAGAAAATGTCTGCCTTTTGTGTTTAACTCATCCTTTTTTCCACTCTGCCTCCTGACATTTTAGTTTCCAGTCTATCACTCCATAGCAAGAGCTCCTCAGCTTTCCCCTCGCAGATTTAGTAGGTAACTTCAGCACCTACTGGGGTAATGGCTCTTTATTTAGCCAACAGACATTATCCAATAACACATATGCACAAACCTTAGCAACCAATCAGCATGCAGCACATGCACTGCATCGTGTGATGCAATTGACACTAACAGCATCATAAGCAAAAGCAACCAATGGGGAGTTTGAGCAGCTCCCAATGACAACAACGCAGTCACGCTCAGCAAAGTGTTCTGGGGCACCTGCTGCACCGAGAGGACACCCCAAGGAGGGGGACACCTGCCTGGGACTCCCTCACTTCTCTTCCTACCTGAGTGATGGGGAGAAGCTTTCCCTTGTTCTCTGCCCTTTCAGGTAATTTTGTGATCAATGTATGCCATCAGCCCTGCTAATAAAGCTTTCTGCATTTAAGGCTAGCTGGCCTGTCTTTGTGCAACAAGGGTCATATCCTCAAATCTAGGCTTGAGTGCAATTTTGCTGACAAATCCAACCATTCACAAGTGCACTTGAGGAAACAAAGCTTTTGTCATGGCTTCAGATTTGGGGCCTTTTTTACATATAAGATTTTCTTCATGTATTTCATTTCTACAGCATATTTTATTTTACGGGTTGCAGGGGGCTGTGTACCTTCCCCATAAGTTGGAAGCAGAAATCTTTAGATTCACAACAGGAGATTCAGCTTCAGGACATGAACTCTGAATTGCAACAGCCCAGAAAACATGTTATTTCAAGCAAAGGGATGTTCCAGTTCACCTAAATTAAAACAGCACAGAATTACCCAAAGCCTCTCAGCTGATGCTCTATTAAATAATGCACACTTCAATTCAGGGAGTTTCATATGGATTCAGAAGTCCACAGATGAGAATAAATTTTCTCTCTTGTCCTGAAGGGACAAAGTCCAGGTGAGACCCTTGGCCTTTCCTTGACAGCTGAGCACAACACTGAACAAGCGTCTCCCGATTTACAGCCCCAGTTTTCATACGGACGCAGTCTGCAGCTGCGGGGAAGCCACCAAACCAGTGTTGAGCTGGGGTTAAGGAGAAGCACGTAACCTGCCTGGTCCGTGCTGGAGGCAGTCAGCGCGAGCTGGGTAACCTCTGCTGCCTCCGCACAACTTCATTGTTAACCCCAGGAAAGATATCAGGGCTTCTCTAAACCTGTTAACACCTCTAAGAGAGTATGCGAATACCTATAGCTCTTCTGCTCCGGAGCTGCACCTGGCCTTAAAGCGATGACAAAGTAATTTGTGGTTTTTTCCAATCTGGTGAAGAACTGAGCTAGTTCTAGAAGCTGGAAGAGCTATTCCTTCTCCAGCAGCACTCTCTTGGCCACACTGGCTCTAAGCATCTAGAGTCAATAGATTTTGCTCAGCAAATGACATTAACCGCATCAGACTATGAAGATACGATCATGCTTCTGTATAAAATTTACTGTCTTAGCAACAAGTACCAACACAGAGACTGTTGTATTTAGATACAGTCTCATGGATTTGATACAGTGATTCACAACTTTCCGTCAGAAAATTGTACTGTTTTGAACAAAGAATTGCTAAATGGATTGAAACTCAGTCGTTATAGGCAAAGCAAATTATCACATCGCCATTAATTGCACTTGGGCTGAGTTGTTTTAGTGGAGACCACACAGTGGCCAGAATTAGATACTGTTCTGTTAAACACTGTCACTAGCAACTTTGCCAGAGAAGTATAAAGCCCCGCACAATAATGAAGGAAGAAACAATGACCTGAAAACACACACAGAAAAAAGTTCCAAATGCACTAAAAGATTATAGTCCAGGTACTGATTTTTTTTTTTAAAAGTGAGATTCAACCTGTGTGAATTAGACAGCAAAAAAACCCAAACCAACCAAACAAAAAAACCCCAATAAAACCAAACCACCAAAACCCCCAAAAACCCATAACAAAAAAAGCACAAAGGGCAGCTGCTGAGCAAAACCCAAGAACTTACTATTCATGAAAGACATTTGGAGCTCCTGGACTATGGAAAAAACAAACAAATTAAAACCCAACAAAACAAAAAACCCAAACCAATGCAAAATAGGACAATTAGCTGTTAATCCACACCCCAAACAAGAATGTTTGGGAGAGAAGAGAATTCATCAATGAAGTCTCCTTTTGCTAATCTTTTTTCTACAACGATGATAGAGATAATGCATTTCTGTGGGGAGGTTTTTTTGGTCTTTTTTTGGGTTTGGTTTTTTTTTTTTGCTAATCTTTTTTTACAATGATGATAGAGATAATGCATTTCTGTGGGGAGGTTTTTTTTGGTGGTTTGTTTTTTTTTTTGCTAATCTTTTTTCTACAATGATAGAGATAATGCATTTCTGTGGGGAGGTTTTTTTGGTGGTTTTTTTGTTGTTGTTGGTTGGTTGTCTGGAGATTTTTTTAACATTTCAAACATGCTGCACAAGAGGTTGAAGTTTGGGTAATCTAATTTTTCTAGGTTTTTCTACTATTATACATTATTTCACCAATTCCCAACTTACTGAATAAATGCAGTACAAGACTCTGCAGATTTCTTGCAAGGTCCATATCTAAGGCCTGCCCAGCATTACACAAGGTCAACAATCAGGGTAAGCAACATCGGATACAATGAACAATCATAGAATCACAGAATGGTTTGGGATGGAAAGGACCTCAAAGATCATCTAGTTCCACACCTGCCCNCTGCTGCTCACACTTCTTTTGATACAGCCCAGGACATGGTTGGCTTTCTGGGCTGCAAGCGCACACATATTGAGAGCCTTTCATCCACCAATACCCCAAGTCCTTTTCCTCGGGGCTGCTCTCAATCCATTCCCCACCCAGCCTAAAGTGGTGCTTGGGATTGTGCCAATCCACATGCAGGACCTTGTGCTTGGCCTTGTTGAACTTCATGAGGCTTGCACATGCCCACCTCTAAAGCCTGTCAAGGTCCTTCTGGATGGCATCCCTTCCCTCCAGCGTGTCGACCACAACACACAGCTTGGTGTCGTCAGCAAACTTGCTGAGGGTGCACTCCATATACATACACAATACCACACTATAAAAATAAACAGCATTTGGTCAGATGTAGATAAGTCTTAAAAGTTTACTCTTAAAAGCTCTTTACTTTTTAAAAGAAGGTTAACCAGACACTCATATTTTCACTTTAAAAATTTCTTCCCATATATTGGCACACATTAGTGGAAGAAAGCAGCAAAAGAAATAAAGTGTGGATAGAGGATATAAAAAACCTACAGGCCATTCTTTAATGTCAGTGGTAACACACACATCTGCTCTAATTCCTGAAGTCTTGTAAAAGGAGAGACACGGCCAGCACTGCAGGTGCTACAAGTATTAGAATTTATAATGGTGCCCAGAGTTGGTAGTTAAATGCAGATAAATTTTACAGCTGTGTAAGACACATCTGTTGAGTAGAGATCTCCCAGAAATAGATTATTTTTATTATTATTGGCAATAAAGCAACAGTTCAGCCTTATTTTTTATGGTTTAACTTAAATTAGGTTGCATTGCTGCTATTAGAATGGTATAAAGCTTTATAAAACAAAAAAGAAAAGAGGACACTAAATTCATATTTTCTATAGGAAATCTCAATGACCCTTTTTTCATGTATATTTAAGGAATGACTATTTTTTACTTAAGGGGACTTCATTTATTTTGATATACCACAAGAAGTGAGCTTTTCCACAATATGGAACGAACTCTCCTCCTCCCAGCAACACCTGCCTCTTCTCGTGCACAGCCGTGCACGCGCGCACAGCCTCTCACAGCTGCCCTCATCCCCCTCTCCCCATCTTCACGCTACCTGCTGCCATGGGGCTTATTGCCCCCTTCTTGGATATGCCAGCAGCATCGGATATTGATCCCTAGTTAGTGCCTTTCCATTTCCTGGCTCCCTTTGGCTGAAGCATTTCTAGTCTATTTTTTTCTTTTTTTTTTGGCATATCCTGCTTATCAAGTAGCAAAACACTTGATCTCTCACTAAGCTTATGGCAATGCTTCTCCAATCGTATGCAGCCAAAAGCATATGTGGTCAGCCGGGCCCTTCAGAAATGCTTTGCTTCACCTGGGGGGTGCTTAAATCCAGTCTTTAATAACATTATCTCAGAAAAGATGTCTGCAAACTGCTCATAATCATATTTTGGGGTGGGGGAATGATGACGACAACACACACTTACACTGCTGTGAAACTCCGATAAAATTAAATGGCTGCAGAAGGCAAGAGAATACAACTCTGAGAAAGATGAAAAGAGAGGCCGTCCACCTCCTGATGCTTAGCTAACCTTTGCTTCCTCCTGCTTGTTACTGGTACAGGACAACCTGCAGATCATACCCAGTTCCCAGTTCAAGTTCAGGATTCCCAAGCAGACCAGTGGCCATCCTGAATCACTCAAGAGTAAATTGAATTCAGCCACACACTCAGGAACGTTATGGTAAAATGGTGGAAGCAGTATTACATAAATTTAATGGCTCTTTTCTATTCCTATACTTTGTGCATATATAATTATTATTTTTTAATTTGGCTACCAGTACCTCATGACACGGCATCAGGTATCTCAGCCCTGTGACATGGCGTTGGGGAAAGCTGCTGATCCCACTGAGCGCTGAACCCTCTCTACCAGGCACTGCCTGCTGTCCAAGTCCAAGGTAATACCTCATTTTTGGACAGCACTCTTATACAACGGCTTGCTTGATGTCCCAACGCCATGGGACAAAGCACTGACAAGATGGCTAAGTGGTTACACAAGGCAACGTGGGCTGAAGAAAAAAAAACAAAAAACAAACAAAAACCCCCAAAAAAACAACAAACCCAAAACAAAAAAACCCAACCACGAATGCCCCAAACCGTCCCACAAACAAACAAACAAACAGAAAAGAATTGCTGTAGTTTGGCTAAATAGGAAGGATATACTGTACAGTGCACATACTGGCAGACTTAAATAAGTGAAAACAAGAATTCAGGGTAACATGACCAACTGTAAATGAAGGACATATAAACCTAGATTGACAGAAATAACAAAAACAAAACAAAAAGCCCCAAACAAACAAAAACCAGAAGACCCAAACAAACCATAAACAAACAAAAAGAAAACCCCCAAAAGCTGTCTCTCAACCACATTGTCAGACAGATGCTGGTCAGTGACCAGCACTCCGCCATAGCCCCAGAGCTCTTCAAGCGTTGTTGTTAAACTCACAGCACTTTAAGGGATTTTCTACAGGAGGTGATTCTGCTCTGGCAGCGATCCGAGGTCTGTCTCTGGTGCTTTCTCTAAAGGTTTTGCTTTCAGCTACTTGTCTGCAGCAAAGGATCAATACCCCAGCAGTGCCTCCCCCTGCTCCCAGGGCCGCTGCCGCTCCCGCGCCAAGGTACGCAGCATCAGCGCGTGCACATTTTGTAATGGGGTCTCCCTCTCTCTGCTTCTGCGGGCCGTGAGCACGCACAAACGCTGCTCTCCAGAACACCGGTTTTCACCGGGGCTGTGCCAACTTGTACCTACCCTTTGAAGTGAGGGTGGTTCTGGTTTGATGGGGGGAGGAGATTGCTCTTTAGAAGGTGCTTTCTTTTTGAAAAACAAATGTATTGACGTTTAACATAAAAGCAAAGCCAGAATCTCAATATCATGAAAAATTTACCAAAAAAGAGTGAATTGCTATGAATAGCTTAATTTCCCATGTGAAAATGAATGGACAGAATGCCTGAAGGACAAGGAGGCACCTATCAGCTGGTTATAGGCAGGAGACAGGATCACCCTCCACTTCATCCGATAAACCTACACCTGGTAGCACAGTACCATTTACGGTGGTAACACTTCACCCACTATAATTCATAGTTTCGCATTGCTCACACACAAGAACAGTCATTCCCACAGGGAAGGTTCACCACTGCCTGTGGAAAGCAGCAAAAAAGACTGGGGAAGAAAGTAGCCAGAAATTTGAAAGGCATCTGTGGATGCTCTGTTCCCTACCAGTACTAGTGGCAATACAGCCTAGAATTGCACTGCTAGCCTTGAACATTGCAGCAAATCAGAAAGATGAATTATTTACGACAGACAGTTTGAGCTTTGTCCTGAGGACAGTGGAGGTGCCTATGTTCTGCAGTGGCTTCCTCAGAAAGACTCTCCCCACTCCCCTGCTAGAACANGGGGGAGACAGACCTTTGTCTATGTCAAGGTCTGAAGATCTCCAGAGGCCAAACTCCCCACATTTCAAAGTGGCAAGCCTGACATTTGGCTATGGGGCTTGGATTCAAGGACGTTCCTCCACCCAACTTCAACACTACAGCATGCCCAAGCTATGGTGGTATTTATGAACTCTTTGTGAGAAGTAGAAATAAGTGCCACGTGTGCTACACACAGTCACTAGACATCTGCAACAGATTTGTCATCACAAATCCAGTCTCAAGTAGTACTGTTTCAGTTCTGCATGAGAGCAGGTCTTTTCTACAAAGGCACTACATCAAATGGGTGCTCGACCACTGGTGTCAGAAAAACTGTATCTCTACCGCTCTCACTAACCTTCCTGCCCGGTCCACTGATTATATAAAAAGCCAGAGAGACAATAATTATTTTAAATTCTAATTACCTGCATGGCAAAAGCCACTGCATTTCCCCAAATTCCCATTTGGCCTCAGCTGTACAAAATGAAATCATTCTTAAACATTTTCCAGAGGTCAAGAATTCAAAGCAGCACTTGGTAAATCAGGTCAGTGAGTCTTAAAAGTGCACACCTTATTTTTTGGCTAAAATTAATCTAACTAGAATCCAAGGATGCCAAACAGAGTGTTTATTCTGTAAGTAGACATAAATTTTTACTTCTTCTCATTATTCATGACAGTCCCAAAGCAAATTTACCGCAAGCTTTTAAAAATAGCATTAATAATCTCAGGGCTGTATTAAGAGCCTAATTAAGATAGTATACGAACGTTTCCTGTTCGCACATGAGATGACAGATTTAAGCTACACAGTCACAATCGTCCTTAAGGAATTAATTTTCTTAACATGAGTTAGGGAAAGATGGTGATCATTCTTGCTTCCATACAGGCTGTCGAGGCATCAAGTCTGAAGTATTTCGCTGTGACCTGTCAAGCCACGTTAGGACCCGGCTTCTCAGGGGACGTTGTAATTTGCAGCATAACTCCCCCGGACTCCGGTTGCAGCTGCAAGCACTCCCCACCTCTGAAAGTGCTTTCCAAGATGACAAGTGAGGCACGGAGGAGTCTCCTGACAGGTGTGCACAGGCTTTGCTGAGGTGACCTTCCTAGCTTCATGCAGGACCTCCCCAGCAGGAGCAAGAGCGGGGTCTGGTTTCTGACGAACGATGCGGCTGCTTTAGCACCAAGACCAACCCTTCAGTCGGTGTTACTGCTCCCCGTCCGCTGCTCAGCTGGCAACTTCGGTAACAAAACGGGACGGATCTGTCAAACAGTCTCCTCTCTTTCCCGTGGCCCAGCTTCACCTGCAGGATACATCCCTCCTGCTCGCTGCAGTCGCAGGGATCACCGTCGGCCTCAGAACCGGCCCGTCCAGAGTCCTCTCGTTAGAAACATCAAGTGCCGGCACTTCCGACCACCGCTGTCGGAGCTGCAAGAGTTCAGCCTGCTGCCGGTTAGGCCTGCAGTTTTCTGGGAGTAGTGACCTCAGAAGAAGAGTTGATGAAAGGAAGTCCAGGCAGGAAATAAGAGGTCACAATTTTGACCCCAATTTTGTATCACCTGTCCTGAACACAACTTTTGGTTGACCAGGTTAGCCTTGAGAAACCATGCAAAATACACCACAGTTGGACTGGTTATACCACCAGCCTCTCCCTCTGCTCAGAGCAAAGAAGAAAAAGACACCTCCAACTTTTCAGTAAGTGTTAAACCTTGATTCAACTTTCAGCTTGGATTAAATAGTCCTCCCTTCAGAGGTTAACATGCATTAGTNACACTGCCTCAATTAAAAACACCATGTTGCTATTGTTTTACAATCCTTTACCAAACTTTAAGCAATTTGGTGGTACCATTCCATGCCAGATATTTTCTCCAGATTAGTTGGCAGGGCAACTATTTCAAAGAACAAAGCCAGTGGAGGGGGGTGGCGG
>VXBL01003416.1:0-19730 GCA_013400195.1 Aramus guarauna | reverse complement strand
TTTTTTTTTTTTTTTTCCCTTTTCCACCATAAACGGGATCTCATTTAAGAGGGATCACTAGCTGAGAGCAGCCCAGCTGGGTCAAGGCTGGGAGGCGGGGACGCGGTTGCAAGCAGTGAAGCAAGGTGGAGGCACGAAGACAGAAGACCAGGTTAATGAAAGCATGAGGTGGCTCTTGGGCAGCAGCTGGAGAAAATTTGGACATGCTGACAGGGGAAACTACGACTGGCTAAACAGTGAACCAGGTGGGCCGCTTCTGGAAACAGAGCTTCAGGTCTGTACCCCCCTGTTCATCTCTGTGGCATGTCCTTTGACTTTGCATGTGTGTGTACGTCTGTGTAATCCCTCGGTGTATAGCACAGAGTAAATACCTGGGTATTGAGACATTTCACAGCAGTACTACTCAATTACATAGAATATTTATTAATTGCTGTTGTTTTAAACACATTTGTGGGGAAAGAAAAACATTAGATGGAAAAATCTTCTGGAGCAGCAAGTAAAGAAGTTTAATTCTTTCTTTTAAGCATAATGCATGATATTCCTTGGTTTCCTTTCTTTTAAATACATGTTTACGCTTTGGATCTGGTCCCGTGAAGCCTTTCTGCAGATGTTAAGAGTCAGTAGCAGTCAGCAATGAACTCTTGTTCCCTAAGCTGCGCGCTGATTACTTCTGCGAGAGAGGATCACATGCAGGCAAGTGGGGGGAGGGAAGTAGCCCTGGGAGATGAAAACACAGCCTGCCTTTCTGGCTTTGTCTGAGATATAGCAAAGGGCTTTCTGATCAAAAATAATAATTTAAGATGCACATATATCCCCCATAGAAGTCTGAGTCAAGTAGCATTAGCAAATGAACTGGCCATGCTACTTAGCCAAGATACCAAGCGTACTGTGGTAAAATAAAAGGGGGTAGGTGTGTGGGGGGGTGTGGGGGGTCAAAACAGGAGAAGTAGTAGTTTTGAAATGCCTCTACAATTTTGACAAAGTCTACCTCATCAGTAACACTGCCAGAGTTAGAATAGCAATGGCAATGTCCTCATGCCTTGAGACTGGTTTTATCCGACTGTGAGAAACAAACAGCATCACCAGAGTCACATTCTAACAAGTATGTGAAAATTCAGTGTAAATCTAGGCTCACTTTAAAATTATGTGTCATATTAATATATACACAACCACATCGAAATGTTTTTCTATTTGCCAGAGTTATATGTGTTTGCTTTTTATAAGCAATAATGAATCGGCTTTAAGAAGCAGGATGGAGCTTGTGTGTGGACCACAGCCTAATGACTCCAAAGCAGACTTTGTTCCAAATCCACTTAAAACATTTCAGGAGTATCGGTTTCCTGATTCAACTTCAAAAGATATTAGTATAAATATGGGCTATATTAATAAAAACAGTTTTAATGAAGTTCTAAGTACTCTAGCAAATCATTAACAACATAATAAATCCTACCACTAATCAAACCATCACTTCAACGGGAACTTAAGCAAGTCAAATAAACTTTCATTTTTCTATCCTTACCTTACAAAAGCTTCTCTTAAACTCATGTTTGCTCTTATTAGGTCATTCCCTTCAAAGCTATTCTTTTGTCTAGACAAAGAGTTCAATTCTAAACCCACTCCATTACCCGTGATGGAATTGCCGCACAACCGGGCTGCACTCCGCATTTCATTCCGTTACCAACAGGCACGAATAAAAGCTCATCTAAACTGATATGGGTCATGTCATCTGTAAGCTGGCAACTGTACATGCTCAGCATGTTAAAATAATGTAGGCAGGCAGATTAGTAATGAAAGGCTTTACTACTACTAGTCTGTGCTCAGTGTTTTGGAAAACTACAAAGATAGAAATGAAAGGGAGAGAATAAACATGAGTCTCCAATGGCCAAACCATCCCACTCATCATCAGTTCTGGGAAAACAGAGGACTTCTTAGAAACATAACCCCTTTTATCCTCATGCCCTTTTTGGCCTTTCTATTGATAAAGGATATTTTTCCTGTATTTATATGTCTGTAACTTAGTTCATGCTGGAAGTCAGAGCCTTATTTTTGTCAGTTCCAAGCCTGACAATAGCTGCTTGGGATGAGACAGGCAGGGCACACTGACCTCCAGTGAAGCAGCAGCAGCAAAACCAAACTAGTCAAGAAAACGCTACCAAGTAATTCCCTCAGTCACTTCAAATGCTTGGTTTGGAAACTTCCAGATGTTAAACAGGAGAGGATTTTACTTTATGTATGTTCTCCCGTTGGTTTATTTCTTTACACTTCATTTCAATTACTGAAGATTCAGTTTAATTTCTAGATCATTTTATTTTCCAGTTCTAGCAGCTATTTCTGACACCTTTACACACTGGTTCCTTTTCTAGTTTTAAAGCTTCAGTTTTAGAAGTTAATTGTAGTTCGGTTTAGAACTTTAGTTTTAGTTTAGAACTTCAGAGCAAATATTAATTTTTTTCTAAGTGACCTTTGTTTCATTTTATTAAAATTATTTCTATTTTTAGTATAATCTTTTTTTTAATGGCTACAAGATTTTCCAAGTGTGTCTTTGCAACTTCCTCCAGTACACTCATCCCAGAAATGGGCACAAAACCACAACAGAAAAACAGAGACTAATACTGCTCAGTTGTCTCCCAATACATTTGCTATGTATCTGGATATACCTACAAGATGTTAATCAGTTTTTTGAACTACGTCTCACTGTAACATCAGTCCATGTAAAATGTTTGGCAGGAGGCAGCATCAAAATGGACCTGCAACTCCCTGTGATTTATGCTTCAGGTTCTGGGCATCTGTGGAGCAGTATTAAATTCTTAAAAACAATTTCAACTCAAATAATACACTAAGTAGCCTACAGACTATTTCGCCCAAATAGGAAAGCTAAAGCTTAATGTTAGCTGTGTTTAAAAAGCTGTGGACACTTTGAAGCACAGACTGAGGAAGAGTGGTCCTTTATATCACCTGTTAGCATATGGAAAAACATATTACCCAATCCTTAATCCTCCCTGCTTCACATGCTCCTACTCTGCAGATCGTAGTAACACATACTGACTGTTCTTTCACGACTGCACAGGACATGGTATTCACTTCGTTACCAGCCATTCAGTGTGCTACTCTGCCCACCATTCTCAGCTTATAGCCCAGGGGCTTATCTGTGCATCTTCCTCAACAACAAGTCTCTTATGTCTTGTTTTATACACATTACTGAATAGGTAGTCACCAGGCACTTGTGTAGTTATTCTGAATAGGATAGGATAGTTCAGTTGGGAGGGACTTACAACGATCATCTAGTCCAACTGCCTGACCACTTCAGGGAGTACAAGAGGAGCTGAACTGTTTCATAATTGCCTATGTCATTTTTGCCCAGATCCCTTAGTGTGAGAAAGTACTCGCAGGCTCAGGGCACTGCTCCTTCACCTTCAGAGACAGCAACGCAGATGCAGAATTTCTGCAGACCAGACCCATGGATCTTAACTGAGGCACTCAAAGTGAGGTATAACTAATGAATAACCCACAACAAACACCTCAGCTGAACTGTCTTGCCACCCACAGGGCATTCAGTAAGAGGCAGGAATACAGCTCCCCAGACCATTCACTATCCCAAACTAGCAGGCAGTCCCCTCTCTTCCCTCAGGCTCCCAACCCAGTCACTACATACTGTGCATAGCCTGCAACACATTACCCTGAGGTACTGTGGTCTTCTCCCCTAAACAATTTGTCACAACCCTAGAGCAGGCACTTCGCACACAACAGCATAATTAAAAATGATGTGTGATCAGATTAAGGATTCACACATTTCCAAAATGCTGGCATTTATTCAGTCTCAAAGGCTTGAATTTGCAACCTCAGAGGGCTTCTAAAAAAAAAACAAAAACAGTTTTCAGTCCAGGAACCATGCTGACACCCAAATGAATCTAGGTTGTCCTTTTAAACCTTCTTCACAGACTGTGGCTATCTGAGCTTCCTCATACTACAAATAGTTTGGTTTTTTCCATTTTCTTACCATTAGATACAAATTGACCCCTCCAAGAATAATATGTTTTACATATTTCTGTTGACAAATATTTCTTTTCAAGACCCAAGACTGCTGGGTTCCAGCTGAGGCTTTGGAGCAAAGTATTCCCCAGTGGCCCAAGACCAGTTGTTAATTCCTTCTGTCAAGCTTAACCTTTTCTTCCCCTGCCTCCCAGTTTATTACTAGCCCTTTCCTTTTTCTTCTTCTACAGAGTGGGACTGGTGTCCCTCCATGAGAGAGGAGCCCCACCATTTGCTCCTCAGATTTCTCTTCTCGGTCCTATCCAATCCTACTGCCCTCATTCTCGGTTCCCTTTTGGCTTTCCTCCCCACAGCTTTTCATCTTGTGCATCCTCCTCACAAGCCAAGGCTCTCCATCCACGTTGGTGCACAATTCTGCTCTTCACCCTTCCACAGCTCTTCAATTCAGTAACATCAGTTCTTATCCCGTGCTTCAAATCCGCATCCAACCCACCAGTCTCTCCTCTATCTCCTCGCCATCCTGTGGACTCCTAAAAGTCCAGTCTTTCTATGAGACCATGTCAGGCAACCATAATGCTAGTCCACGTTTCCACCAGCACACAAGGATGTGCCGTCCCTGGCCATTGTTTTAAAACATAATCTTCCTTTCAGTGAAATTCAAGTGGAGGTTGCACTGAGTTTAAAGGTAAGAGAATCAGGGCTTTATGTGCCTTTTACTAATCCCGCGTGGGAAATAGCGGCAACCTCACCCTCTATCCTCACAACCACCCACGAGAGTACACAACTCACAGATGCAAAGAACATCACTTAACCTGACTGAAAGCTCGCTCACTACAAATTAAACTCAAAACTTACACTTGGATCTCAGAAATTATCCATGGTCTTCACTGATCATAAATAATGCTGTCCAATATAAGCTCAGCTCTGCTAAAGAAATAAAGTATTGGTAACGTAACAGTATCAGTGAGTCTCAGTATACGTAGTGCACAAACGTAATACTGAATGCTTTTTCCTCATCTTCCTGTGAAGTTTTTTTTATGCATGTTATAAGACACAATAAAAAAATGTTAATAAAGATTTTTAAGAAAATCCCCTCATTTTTTAAAGATTATTTAACATCTGCATTAGAATAATAGCTGAACAGTGTCTTCCGATTCTGCTGTTTCCTGTAGCTCATTTAATGGTCAGGTAAGACAACAGCTTGTACTGCCAGAAACTCTTTAATAAGAAATGATCAGTAAATATGGGATAGATCTTTAGTATGCATTTTTGTGGTAAAAGACAGCTGAGGGGAAAAAAGCTTAATAGCTGATCCACAATAGTTTCAATGCATTTTAAAATTACTTTAATGGCTTTGGCCTCAGACCCACAATACCTCAGGGAAAAAAAGCAAAAATCTCCCCTATGCTATTTGTTAGAAGTCAAAACTTATTACTTTTTTTTTTCTTAGGCATGACCACACACTAAGAATTTCATGATAACAAAGTGGAGAATTAACAAATGCCTGGTAGATAATCAGTTGAACCTAGGTTACAGTGTGATTTTGTAGCTAAAAGAATAACTGTGATTCTTGGAAGAATAAGCAGAGAAAGTGTTTGTAGAGTAAGAAGGTGGTACGGGAGCTACTGGCCCTTTTCACAAAGCCATTACTGCAAACACCCCGTTTGCATCCCTGCTTCCAAATGCTTTCGGGGAAGAGCCACTCGAGTTCTCCTAGTTTGCAAAGCTGCCTTTGTTCAAGATCAAGGAAACCTGATCCGTTGACCTGTTTAGTCTCACCATAAAAATGTGAAAAAGCCATCTGATTACAGTCTTCAAGTATTTACAAAGGGAATGAGTTGATAATAAACAGCATTTTAGCGTTTGGGTTTCCCCCCCATCTCTAGACTAGACTCCGAATGAGATATAGTTACTAGAAGCTAGAGCCAGATAGAGTCAGACTGAAAATAAGACATATTAAATTTTAAAAGTGAAGCTAATACAACAAAAGAGCATAAATGTTATTATTTTCTTTTTTAAATAGCTTATACTTCCTGTTAACACTACAGCACAATTCAAAAGCTGTGAGACAGAGGACTATATTTTGCAGGAGACAAAACTGACACAGCAGTCACAGCTGCTATTACTTTTAGATCAGAAGTTCTTTATACACAGTTTTAAACAGGAAAAATGATTCTTGGATAGCTGGTGGAACAAGCTGAACAAAAAGCCCCAGACCAGGATGTCCTGACACACTGTGTTTTATTTGTGGCTGGCCTGTAAGGTTAGAACAGCCCGAAGAACAGGTATTGTAGGCAGTGGGTCCTGATGAAAGGGAGAGTTGTTGTAATATTTGTTCTTTAAACAGCAGAGTTTTCCAAATAGAAAGAAACAACACAAGATGGTGGATCACCAGCCCTATTCCTCTGCTATTCAGTGTTCTCCCAAGTTTTAAAAGATTGGCCAGTCTCCTGCAATGAGAACTGGACCTAGTATAATCCAAGAGTAATAAAAATCTTGTACCAAAACACATACAGTTCCAGGTTGTTGGGTTTTTTCCCCACTGGGGACAGGGTTACCTAGAAACCCACCACTCTTTGCAACTTTGTCATTTCTTTTGTCTCTAGCTGTCATTTACTTTAATGGACCAGCAGATAGAATTTGGCAATTCATGACCCTGCAAAACATATTGCTTGAATGCCACTGCTGCAGACAGAAAGTAATCTGGAAAAGCAACTGCTGCATCGGGGGCAGGGGGAGGGGATGGAGAATGCATTTTTTTCTCTCTGATTAAGAGATCTCCAGGAATCCAACACACTGCCCATGTGTTTTAATTACAGAGCAGACCACAGACAAGTTCAACCAAAGACGACATAGAACCATTTCTGTGCATCGTATTGCCTGCCACCATGATGCTCTTCCTGGCATTCCTGCTGCTCTTCCTGTACCGCCGTTGCCAGCGCCCCACTCCGCAGGGGCAGATCTTCAGCATCGACCTCCCCGAGGCCCTGCCTGAGCACGACGCATCCAATTTCCTTTCCGTGTTGCCCTGGAACAGTGAACAGAGTTTCCACTACTCCACTCTGCTCCCTGATGCCACGTTCCTCACTGTGTGTTTGCCTCCGTCTTACGAGGAGGCCACCATGAAGACTTCCATGGATGAGGCTCACATTGAGCTCTCTCCAGACCCAGTGCCTCCTTATGAAGAGAGCACGCTGCAGTCCAGCAGCGCCAAATAAACTTCCTATGGAAGCACCTTAACTGAAGCATGCAGCCCCTCAAGGCACAAACATGGAACTGCTATGGCCTTTAAAATTAGCAAAAATATTCCAAATGAGGCACCAAACCAATGAATCAATGAAGGAAGAAACTTGGAGTAACAGGGAATGAGTCTCTTCACCTTATCCTAGGATTCTCCACCTTCCACTCGTGGGCAGCGTACACACACAGCGTAGCACCAAATCGATCCCAGACCAGTAACATGGGTATTCCAGTTAACAGAGAATCATGCAAGGACTAAATTCAAGGACGGGTGGGAATCTGTCCCTCTGCAATCCCTCAGTTACAGGGAAATACGAATTATGCTATAGATTCACCAGTCACTAAAAGGGCTTTTAGCACATACCTATTCCAGTTTGGCTTTTTCTTTTTTATGTGTTTATTTTTAATTGACAAGCTGATTTACTCAACCTGTATATGTTAACATCACATCATTCTGCAGTGCTCTGGAATGATTGCAACAGCTCTCAGGAAAGCAAATAAATATATAACCTCTACAAGTTTCCAGAGACTGTCCCTAAAGGTTCAAACATGCACCGTGGATAAAGGCTGTCTTATCATAGTTGAGCAATAAGGACAACCAGAAAAGACCTGATTGTTCTGGGTGAGGAAGACTCCAGCAGCACCACACGAGAGCATGCTGAAACCGTTGCTGAAAGCTGCTTGCCAAGGTCTGCAAGGTCCTGATGTTCCAGAGTACTGGCTTGACTTGTTTTCCAATTTACGAGTCTAAAATAATGAACCTTCTGACCTATCTGGTGCAGCGCGTAAAAGAGTAGGGGAAAAATTAATAAAATCAAATGCACAGAAAAAAATCTGTTCCATATTTCAAAATGGCATTGTATTCCCTCTCCATCATTAGACCAAAGTAAATCTCATTTAAGCGCATTGGTGGCAGTGGTTCAGTTTCTCAGGACGGCTTACACACACTTACTCTTAGACAATGATGTTATCTTTAATTCTTTCTTACAGGGTAGAATTTTCACTATGTTGACAGACGCTGGTTTTATGAAAGGTGCTTATTACAGATGCTGACAATCTCAAAAATTATGACAGCTTCTTCCTTGCCGGAGCGAGCTATTCCGTGGCATTACATTTGCCTGTGGCTTGCCAAGATGACAACTACTACATATTATGGTGTGTTGTCTTGGTGTAACTCCTAAACCCAAAGGCTGTCCTGACTTGCACCATGTGATTCCAGCAACTGTCGTGAGGTGTAAACATCAGACAGTCCAGCTTTGTGAACATTTCATTTTAAAAAAGAAAATGATAATGGAGGAATAAATCATCACTGTACAGCAGAATGACAGGCCACTTTTGAGCTGCAGTTAGTTGAATTTCATGTTGTTATGTCAACAGTGGCACAAATCACATCACCACAGTAACCAAGTAGTCCAGGTCAAAACTGATGATCCCACTCATACAGTTCCCTTAAACCAAGAAAAAAATCTGCCTTGTGTAATTTGGAAATGGGATTGTTTTCTTGAACTACACTTTTAGGAACGTTACCTTTTCTAATGTTCCCTTTTGGTCACCAAACTGTAAGTACAGCAGCAGCAGATGTTTTGGACAATTCCAAATGCAACAACCGTTTTTCTTTTCAGACCATGCCTGGGTTGAGTTCCTGGTATTCACTGGTACATTTGAAAGTATTGTATTTGACCATCTCCTTGCATTTTGTTTACCTCCTTAATGTTTGGTACATGCAGTTCTTGCCAGCTACAAGGAAAGCTGGGAAAAAACCAAGAGCGCCAAACAACATGCTACCTAATCAGCGAGGTACAAAGGTTCTTTGAGGTTCAAAAATAAATCACTTGTGCCTCTTGTGTCTGTGTATTACGCTAACTTCAACAGAATTGTACAGGTATGCTTGAAAATTCAGCCTTCGTCGTATCGAACTGAGTATATTTTGCCTTGAAAGTTCTGCAGGGTTCTAAATGAGTTACACTGCTCTTCAGCACAATTTCTTGCGTGTCCTTACCAGGGGAGCGCCTGAAACCCATTCCCTGGGCTTCTCATTCTAAACTGCTCTCCAGTTACCTTAGTTACAATTAAGGTAACTTCTTGAGTGATTTTTCATGTGACCAAGACTGCTATACTTCTAGAACTAGTCAAGAATTGCTATTTTCTCCAAGAATATAGCGAGTGATTGTCTCTGACACAGTATTTATCAGGTAACTCTCAAGTCCTGCCTTAGACAAATAGTTTCTGTTCATTTGCATTACTACAGAGAATTAAAAACAGATACTTCCTCAAATCCAAATGAACAGAAATGTGCCCATGACTTAAATTCTTTTTTCTAATAGCTTTTTATTTCATCTGGAACTGGTATCCCTTACCTCATTCCAACACAGGTTTTTCTAGTCTTGCATGTTAACTGTCCCTAGTGGGTTTTAACCTAACCAGCGTCTCACTCTTAAATCTCCACTCCAAAGAGAAGGTCCCGTAAAACAAAAAAAGAGAATGCTTCTTATGCAAACATACTGAAATCAATCTCCATTGCCTAGAAGCTACCTCTGATTGTATCAGCCTGTGGTGACACGCATGTCAGTAACCACAGATCGTAGTTGGAGCAAGGAAAGGATTAAATACCTTCTCTGGGTCCTTTCCTGTTCCTATGCCCTAAAGGTATAGACAAGTAAATTCTGTTCATCATTTCTAAGTTTTGTATGAAATCAGATGTCTGCTTCTTCGAAAATCTGATAATATGAAATTTCACGTGCATCCAGAGATCACTGTAACCCTGGCATTGTACTTTATAACCACAAGGCCCTTACATGCACTTTTCTTTTTGTTTAAAACTGATGAAGATTAGGACTTATTAAATATTAATGTCTGCTAATGCACATGTAAAGTCTTACAAGTTGTGAACTCACCATGATGTGAAGGGTAGTAGTAGTGATGGTCTAGTAGTAAAAGAACTCAGGAATGTAAATTTTAGCTATATGGAAAGTTGGGTCAGCAGTCTTACTCTGGCTAAGAGTGCAATGTTGGGGGCTTTTTGTTTTGTTTTACTTTTTACAAACTGTTAAGGAGGAAGATTGCACAAAAAACATCAAATAAGAATAATAAGCTGAATGCTTATGGCAAATAAGCCATTCACTGAATCCTCTATCAAAAACTGCCCATAAGTGAAACAGGAATTTTTAATCATGGAATTTATTAATTCCAGTCTAATTGTTAATAAGTAATCATGTTATGTCATGAGTTTAGCCACACATTAGGTTCTTTTCCTCAATTAGATAACCAGGTCTGTGCAGAACAGGAAAGGCATGCGAGCAAGGAATGTAAGAGCACTATCCTCTGTAATCGACACAGCATCACGTTCTAAATGGTGTAGCCAGCACATCTGCGCACAGCTAATAAATCAGCATTGCAGAAGATTAGATGCCAATGAAGACAGCAAAAACTCCTTGAAAAAAAAAATTGCAGATTCCTTTACTACAACCATCATGGTGTTTGGCTCCAGCAGAAGACTAAAGCAAACAGAGGACCCCAATATAGAGACGAATGAAGCTAAGTAAGTACACTTCCAACATCTTTGTAGCATCTCTTTTCCAAAGCATTACCAGAAATCATCAACCAGAGAAGGAGCATAGCACCACACAAGCGGCTAGCACGGTGTCCCCAACCCAAGATGGCTGAGACAGTCCTTAAGCATTGACATCAATAGGTCTGCGTGGTGCCACGCTCCACCATGAGGTCCTGTGCATCTCCCATGCTTCTGTGCTCCCCTTCAGCAGCCCTGGTCCTGCCACTCCCACCCATAAAGACAGGCCAAGCGCTCTCAGCCTATTAAAGCGTAAGACCCCTATTGAAAACAAAATAAAATAATCAAGTTTTAGACCCTCAGAGAATGTTTTTATTACAGAAGTAGCAAGTTAACACAAGGTAACATGCAGAGCTGTGTGCCAGCATTTATAATCTCTATAAACCAGGCAGAGTAAATTCTACTTACTTTTCCTAACAACATGTCCTGATATGAGCTAGAGCACAAGGAAAGAACTGCTATTTGATATTGCATTTTATGCTTTGCAGGTCAGCCAGTAAGTCAGAAGGCTTATCTTCCAATATATTACTCTTTATCTAGCTTATGCATACCTTATTTTAAACATGATATCTAATAGAGATTTTAGAGACAACAGGCAAGGTATACTATAGGCACAAAGTACGCCTGGATACTGTATCCGAGAGCTCCACATGAACAACTCTGTCTTTAGCTAACATCACCTCAAAAAAATTGTGACCTCCTTTTAGACCTATGAAGTAATACAAATATTTTGGCAGCTATCTGGACTCCTTCCAAGATCCTCCTCACCACCACCTCCAACCAGCCAGCCACGCAGTTGTCAGAGACATTTATGATTTTGGTTTGTCTAGTTTTATTTACTACCAGATTTTTGGTTTTACCTGGGACTGTGAAGCAGTGTTTACACCAAGTGTATTAATTTCCAATAAATACAATTGTCTAGCTTTGTTAGAAGATAAAGGCTAGAATGGCTTCTATTTAGAGTGATTATACCCATTTTGAAAAGCTGGAAACACTTTTTTCATTATAATGGCCATCTGCTTCCCTGGCACAAGTTGTGCTGTGCACATCTCCTGCTTCCCAGGAGAGGGGAGCACAGAAAGGCCTCCTCTTCGTGAGGTAACTTGCCGTCATGTTTAACAGTGCTGACACTGAGATTAAATTCTCACTTTCTTGAAGACTCAGCTTATTTGGGGAAATCGGACGTCACCTGACAGCTACCCTGCAGGAGAGGCTGGATTTCATTGCTGTTGAGTCTTAGGGAATTCACAGTGACTCCTGTTCACCCACTCTTGTGCTCCCAATGTTATACCAGTCCTTTAATTTAAAGTTTTATGTCTTCATTTAGTAATTTTCATAAATTACTGTAACAGGACCGACAATATAAGCTACTCAAACTAGTATTTTTCCGGTTAACACGGTTCCGAACCATAAATTTTGACAAAACATGTATGTTGTCTATACTGTTACAGCCCCCCGATAAGCCACTGAGCCTGCTCGAGGGCAGACCCTGCGCCAAAAAAGCAGTGCCCTATGTCCAAGGGTTAAATACACATTAGCCAACGAGCAAGGGATTTATTTGACAGTTGCCAGATACCAGGGAGAGCAAGAGGAAATGCGCTGGACAATGCCATTCACACGAGAAGGGCTTGGAGGAGGGATTAAGATGGGGGTGTAGGGCTGGTGGCTGCTGTTTTCATACCCCCATCTCGCAATTAAGCCTCTTAATCTACTTTCTCAGTCCCCGACAGTCTCCCTCCTGGTTTGTGATGGTTACAGCAAAGGTCCCGTTCCTCTCGTGCGTGCCCCAAGCAGCAAAACAACTGCCGGGAACTAAATAATGATTGGCACCTTGGGCGAGTATGTGATCAACCGCCCTTAACGGTACGAGGGCTTCCACCCCCCCCCGCTTAAACGTGGCTTCTGACTGAGGTCCTCAGGAGATGTTTTCCTGTGTGCTTCAAGTTTCTGGGAATGAGAACAGACTGCCAAAGCCACCCAGGAGTTCCAGGGGTGCCACGCGGGAGTGCGGGACCAAGCAGCAGCTTCATCCAAAAACCCAAGGGACAATTCAATAGCGCTATACTGAACCATTAAGTAAGCGCCTGGTGAATCAGCATAGTTGTAAATATTTAATACCAGATATTTTACTCTGAGTGGACTAGCACTAATTTTTGTCTCGGTTTCCCTCACTAAGCGCTCACACGCAGAAGGGACAGACCCCCTCTGAGCCCTGTCAGTGTTTGCTCCCATGTCCCCTACCTTCACACCTTCCTCAGGGGTGTCTGTGACCAGCAACTGCCCTAATGATGTAACAGCATGAGGAGGTACCAGGTGTTACAGGCAGCAAAAGGCGAGTAATAGATATGTAGGAGGACCCCACGTGCTTTCCCCAGCACTGAGGGGAGAGCTTGGACACCCCAACAGTTCCCTAGAAAGGGTCACCAAGTACCTGCTGAATATTGAAGTTCGCTGCACAATCACAAGGATCAACCAGCACTAATTTTCATGACTTTAATTCACTAAACACAAAACCGCAGCAGTCCAGAAGCAGATTCACAGGTCTGGCTTTGGAGAGAGCAGGGAGTCTGTCTTGCAGAGAGTCTAGTGATTAGCAAGGGTAACACCTACAGCTGTCCAATTTTAATCTACTGCCTCCATACATCTGACAGTCAGGGCACCCTTAATCCAGCTGTTGGTTGAATCAAGGGTACAGGAGCTAGTATGCAGTAGTAATAGTAGTCCTTTCAGCACTCAGCTTAAAGAAAAGAAATAGAAGAGGCAACTTTTCTTTAAAGCCACAGCCCGTTCACTAGAGGAAGCGTTTAACATAGCTCCCTCTAAATCTACTTTCCAGTTTCTTCCTCTTGAAGGCCTTTAAGTATTGCATCATTTGGTTCCACTGCTCATAATGCTCAGAAAGTTGTAACTTCAGATTAAATACAGATTATACTGAAGAACAAACATTGGTAGGACAATTCCTATAAAGCAACCTGAACATTTGACCTGAACCTACTTGATTATAACCATTTTGAGAGGATTTCCATGGCTATTTTCCATACTTCTTCAGAAGGTCTTTCTTCGGCTTTGATGTGGCTCCCTGAACAACAAATTTTTGCTGACACAGTATTATGAAGGCAAAGATCCTTCCAAGAGAAGGAATTACTTCTGTTCTGGGTCACAGTCAATAAAGCCACAACAAATATTGTAATGTAGCTAAACACTCTGCATTTACCGAGGTACCTGTAACAAACAGTGCCTGACGAGCCACAGGAAAACAAGGTTCAGCTCTGGTCCAGCATTATAGATGTCTTCTGATGCAACTGCCACCTTCATTGAGCTTTTCAAAGCTCATATCAAACCTAACTTCAACTCTTAATAACATTTCACCTGTGGCTAGTTTTTGCAGAGCAATCAAGGAGTTCCCAGGATTTAAAGCAACCCATAAGAAATCATTATGCAGCCAAAATTTAATTTTCTTGGCTAGTCTGGCTAGTTTCAATTAGATGCTAGTGCTGCTCATGACTTCCTTGAGAATTGCTTAGCTGCTGCCACCTGGCTTAGCCTTTCCTATCCCACAGGCAGCTGTGGTCTTTTCTTGTGCCCACCTGTGAGTAAATCTCTTTCCAGTCCTCAGTGAGGAGAAAACAACTGAGATGAATAAACACCTTCTAGGGACAGGAACAATCTTTTTGTTGTCAGGTCTATGAAGTGCTTGGCCCATGGGGAGCTCCCCCCCAGCCTTAAGAGATTTGCTACAAAACAAACAACGTTCAAGACTGGTAGTGATCCTTCAGACATACTCCCTTTGGTCACAGTGCTAGGAGCCTACTGTGTAGATGATGAGGTAAGGGTGTGCTGAGTAAGAAGGTTTCCTCAGGAGACTAGTCTAACGCAATATGATTATGTTGCATGGGGTCTCAGAGTCTTTTCTTCTCATTCTATGGGCTTTTCCACCCTGCTATGGCTTCTCTGTGAAATCTGCATGAAATTAGATAATTTAAAAAAATATAAAGTTTCTTTCAGTTTCATGGAAATTCAAGTTTCAAGGAAAATTACCATGATGGTGACCTCACTGAAGGAAAGAGTGTAGTATTCATCTCTTGTAAGACACTATGGAAATCCACATAGAAGAAAGACTCCATAAATATGGTGAGCGTGCTCTTTCAGCATGCACTGTGCAATGCAGCAGAGAATCCAACAAGATGTGAAGGTACAGAAAAACAGGCGTTTGCGCTTTGTTGCCCACAGAACTATGGCAGAACAATGAAGTTGTGTTAGATTTATTTGCAGCATTACTGCCCTCTGTACAGAATTAAAGGAGCAGATACAGCATTTGCACAAGCCAGGTAGATGCTTTCTTGAACTCCATGCCCTTAACTGATCTGCTGGAGTTTCTATGTGCCATTGAGCTGGTTTTTACTTATCTGATCTTCTGAAGGGATGAAAATGTAGATGGTGCCCCAGTGAGCCTGGTGCACATCCACTCTGCATCCACCTTCGCAGTCTCCTGTTAAGGCCACCCACAAGCCAGGGTGGTGGAATTAATCCATTGGACTTGAGTTTCTTTGCTGAAGAAAGAGCAGAAATGAGTGTCTCTGCCAGGTGTGGATTAACTTGTGCAGTGCTTCCAAATGGTTTCTGTCCCTATAATCTGATGATTATCTCCAGAATAATAAAGTTAATAAACTATTACCTACTTTCCTGCATTAGGGAACTGAGTTTTCATTTTCACCAACTAAACCATGTGCTGTCTAGAGACAAAACCTGGTCTGAATTAGACTGTAATACAGCAAAAGTCATTACTCACTTACCATAGGCATTCACTGGGGTGATTCTTATGCAAAACCCCCACAGTTATTTTTTTTTTCCCTTACAAAGGCCGCAACTTCAGTAGATTATATCACATCAGATCACGTATTACTTTCTATAATCACACATGTTCCCCACTTCCCCACACGCAGGATGCAGAAACAACCACAAAATCACAGATGAATTGTGAAGAGTAAATTTATTTTCATTACCTCACCAACTGGGGGGGTCGTCTCTGAAGCAGCACCTGGGCAGAGGCACACAAACAGGGATGCAGGCACTGTGGAGCTCAGTCCATGCTAGAGGATCGACAAACCTGCTGGTTTTGCTGTACAATTAGTATGACAGACGTATTTTTCTGAACCCCAACTACACTCACTTGAGCGTGTTTATTATCCTCCTCACCAATCTTCTGTCATTTTCCCACATTCCATCCCCTAGCTCAAGGGATCACTTCTGCTGGGGCTGGCAAAGCTGGAGGTGTCCATCTGGGCTTGCACAGTGTAGGGCAGGGCAATTTACAGAGGCACATAATAAACACATATAGAAAAAGGAATAAACATATTCCTACAATAATGCTTTGCATCAGATGTCCCACCCATCCTGTCAGGGAATTAAACCACTCAGCTAGTCAGGCACCACCAGTTGATTGTTTCATTTGATGAATTAAGTCCCAGAGATGTTGAATGGTATCCTCTACGCTGGCTGATACATCAGTTATATTGAAGCAACACATGCCTTGAAAATCGGAGCAGCGTTTATGGTGCCGAAGAAAGACATAGGCCACTGCCAATCAATTTTGTAACGTTCCTTGGCATACAGCCATTACCTACTCGGAAAAAATAACAATGAGGAACATTAATATCAAAAGCAATTAGCATAGTATAATCCTGTAATATAGCCACCGGGGTTGACATGCCAGTGAAACTCACTGTCAGAAGATCTGTAGCTGGTCATCCTCCCTCATTACAAAAAGGCAGATGAGTTACAGTACAGGCCGACAGAATCCAAGTAAATACATGTTGATTGCGCAGAAGTGTATCCAGGCCATGTGCTTGTAGTACTAGACTACAAAGCACAACAAGACAACCTGTGGTAAGGGAGGAAAACAGGAGTGTCATCTCCTTCAAGTAATACATATGCCGTTGCTCCAGCTCCTTCAGCTAGTATTACTCTGGGTTTGATAGCCTGATGTGGGGTAATTGCCTACACAGATTGAAGAGCTATGGCTTGTGCTTGTCAGATTGAACTGCCAGTCAGTGTTGGTTTGTGACACCAATAACGCTGTTCCAATGCTATCTATCTCGTCTACACAAGGCACAGGTATTCGTCAAAATAGCTGAAATACAAGAACTCGAGAATCTGATATCAACAGAGGATGTAAAATAAGAGGAGTAGTTGAGGTACAGAACCATACAGCATTCTCAGGGTTATTGTATGAATCTTCACATCTAGAGTAATAGGTCACAGTCCCACCATGCAATCCATAGGCATAAACAATTCCATTTCCCCTGTAGTTAATATTCTGGGAGAGGTACCATCTTGAAGAATTTCAATCCACACCATGTTTTGTACTGTAGGTATTGTAATACGATCATCGGGTGTTTGATTATGAATATTCCAGCTGTTTAACAAAAACCCTGCTT
Source organism: Aramus guarauna (assembly GCA_013400195.1). Classification (NCBI taxonomy): domain Eukaryota; kingdom Metazoa; phylum Chordata; class Aves; order Gruiformes; family Aramidae; genus Aramus; species Aramus guarauna. The sequence goes on along the minus strand of VXBL01003416.1, from coordinate 2,495 downwards.
TAGTAAGATGTAAACTCCAATGTTGTAAAGTTTTAGTACTGATTAGCTTTTTTAATTGTTCCTTCAACATCCCATTCATTCTTTCAGTCAAGCCATTAGCTTGGGGATGGTTGGCAACATGGAATATCCAATCTATCCCTAGCCCTTGAGCTCAGTCTTGGACATTATGTCCCCTAAAATGTGTCCCTTGGTCACTTTGTATTTGGTGAGGAGGTCCATATTGATGAATGAGTTATTCTAATGCTTCAATTATGCTATGCTGATTAGCATATTTGGTGAGTTTAGCAAAAATCAGTCCTGACACTGTGTCCACAGCACTGAATACGTATCGCCACCCCCTTGACGAGGGCAAGGGGACCGTGTAACCGACCTGCCAGGTATTCAAGGCCCATTGACCCCATTTTATCTTTCCCTAGGGCCTATACAATGCCCTTAAATGTAGCTGCATTCAAATAGCACACTTATGTACATGATGTATAAATATGTAATGGCAGAGAGATTTGATTGTGAGCAATGTCCCATGTGCACGCAGTATAAGCTGATCGATGTCCACCAAGCTATATACATTTATAGCTTGAGCATGTACTGTGGTGGAGGTCATATCATCTACTTATCTATTATTTTGTGACTCAAGTGAATTGTCCTTTTGATGAACTGAGACATACCTTATTTTTAAAGCAGACCCTTGTACATGTTGCCAAATTTGTTGCAATATATCTGCCCCCCCATATAGGGTAGTTTTGCACATGCCAATCCTCTTGGGCCCAGCAGGGTAATGACATTGTGAGGCTTTTGTATGCAACCCAGCTGACAGTGTATAAGTAACGTGCCTTCCAGGATGGGAATGAATTCAGCCCATTGACTAGATACCTGTACACCTGTTTGCCATAATATAATTCCTGGAAGCAGAGCACAGGCAACTGCTCTCCACCATCTTTGTCCAGTCACCGTGTATGTTGCACTTCCATCGGTAAACCAGGCATCTTTTTTGTGCTCTTCTATTGACTCGTCATAAGGGGGAGCCTCCTCCACAGGAGATGTAGGGATACAGCCAAGGGGAAGAGTTTTCCCGAGTGGGGGCATATGATTAAATCATACAGTTCCTAAAAGAGTGGCGTGCGGAGTGATTACATGAGGCTTTTCCTGGTAGAAATCATTGCTGTAAATAATGTTTCCATTTCCAATGTGTGGCAGCCTGATCTACCTCTGCCTGGGCCCTCACAATACCATCAGTAACCCACCCATGACTAGGTATGGGTGTGTGAACAGTCACACTATCTCGACCTGTGATTATTTCAGTTTCTTGTAGTATCCAGATTACAGCTAAAATTTGTTTTTCCATCGGGGTATAATGTACAGCGGACCCTTGTAATGCCTTGGACCAAAATCCTACAGGTTCTTTCTGATTTTTCTGGCCCAGTCATCTGCCACAATTCCCACAAAACTGTATCATCTAGAATTATTACTTCTAATTCAAAAGGATGTTGTCATCTAGGAGTGTGTAATTGTGCATGCTCAATCAAAGCATTTTTGCGGGCATCAAAGGCTTCTTGTTGCTTGGGCCACTGCCAAACAACCTTCTTCCTAGTTAACGTCTGCAGAGGGCATGTTAATACCACCAGATGTGGGATAAAAGTTCTCCAATACCCTAAAAGTCCCAAGATGGTCTGTAGCTGGTTTACTGTGGTTAGTACAGGAAATCGCTGGACTGTTTGCTGTACTTTATTTGGTATTTCTCTAATATGTCCGTGCCAAACTGTTCCCAAAAATTGTACAGTAGTACCTGTATTTTTGTTAGATACATTGCCCAGCCTTGGTCCTGTAAATGTGCTTTCAGCAGTTCGGCAGCTACTTCAATCTCTTGTTGTGACTCTGGCATAATCAATGGATCATCAATCTAACGGTAAGCAGTAACGGGACCTGGCTGTAGTGCTACGTCAGCTGCTATCATTTGGCGGCAAATGGAGGGGCTGTGTTTGTATCTCTGAGGCAATATTTGGAAAGTATATTGCTTTTGTTGCCAGGTAAAGGCAAGCTGGTTTTGGCTATCGAAAAGAAAGCATTAGCAAGATCTGTCACCACCTTCCAAGACTGTAAATTTTTGCTAATTTTTTTCAATAAGAGTAACCATGTCTGGTGCCGTAACTGCAAGTGGGGGGGAACGGACATGACGACTTTATTCAATTCTCTACAATCTACAGTCATTCTCCAAGTGCCATCTGGTTTTCAAACAGGCCAAATAAGATTATTAAAAGCAGTCATGGTTTCTTTAACAATTTCCACTTGTTGAAGTGCCTGAATGGTTTGAGTAATTTCCTTCCCTCCCCTTGGAATACGATACTGGTTTACAGTTACCACCTTGGCCAGCATGGACAGCTCAGTGGGATCCCACTTCAGGAATCCACTCAAGACAGATATAGATCAAATAGCGAATCCACTTGTGCACTCCTGAAGCAGAAGCGACTGTTTAATGTTTCAACTGTTCATCCTGCCAA